>JAVIAB010000156.1:61774412-61829412 GCA_032433765.1 Megaustenia siamemsis | reverse complement strand
GCTCTTAGTGAATAGTTGAAGGATACGACGCTCTGTTAGTAAATCGTGAAATGATACGATGCTCTGTTAGTAATCGTGGAATTATACGATGTTCTGTTAGTAAATCGTGGAATGATACGATGCTCTGTTAGTAAATCGTGGAATGATACGATAGGATGTTAGTAAATCGTGAAATGATACGATGCTCTGTTAGTAAATCGTGGAATGATACGATGCTCTGTTAGTAAATCGTGGAATGATACGATAGGATGTTAGTAATTTGTAAAATGATACGATGCTCTGTTAGTAAATCGTGAAATGATACGATGCTCTGTTAGTAAATCGTGGAATGATACGATGCTCTGTTAGTAAATCGTGGAATGATACGATATGATGTTAGTAAATCGTGGAATGATACGATGCTCTGTTAGTAAATCGTGGAATGATACGATAGGATGTTAGTAAATCGTGGAATGATACGATAGGATGTTAGTAAATTGTGGAATGATACGATGCTCTGTTAGTAAATTGTGGAATGATACGATGCTCTTTAGTAAATCGTGGAATGATACGATAGGATGTTAGTAAATCCTGAAATGATGCTATGCTCTGTTAGTAAATCGTGGAATGATACGATGCTCTGTTAGTAAATCGTGGAATGATACGATAGGATGTTAGTAAATCGTGGAATTATACGATGCTCTGTTAGTAAATTGTGGAATTATACGATGCTCTGTTAGTAAATCGTGGAATGATACGATAGGATGTTAGTAAATCCTGAAATGATGCTATGCTCTGTTAGTAAATCGTGGAATGATACGATAGGATGTTAGTAAATTGTGGAATTATACGATGCTCAGTTAGTAAATTGTGGAATTATACGATGCTCTGTTAGTAAATCGTGGAATGATACGATAGGATGTTAGTAAATCCTGAAATGATGCTATGCTCTGTTAGTAAATCGTGGAATGATACGATAGGATGTTAGTAAATCGTGGAATGATATGATAGGATGTTAGTAAATTGTGGAATTATACGATGCTCAGTTAGTAAATTGTGGAATTATGCGATGCTCTGTTAGTAAATTGTGGAATTATACGATGCTCTGTTAGTAAATCCTGAAATGAAGCTATGCTCTGTTAGTAAATCGTGGAATGATACGATGCTCTGTTAGTAAATCGTGGAATGATACGATAGGATGTTAGTAAATTGTGGAATTATACGATGCTCTGTTAGTAAATTGTGGAATTATACGATGCTCTGTTAGTAAATTGTGGAATTATACGATGCTCTGTTAGTAAATTGTGGAATTATACGATGCTCTGTTAGTAAATTGTAAAATGATACCATGCTCTGTTAGTAAATCGTGGAATGATACGATTGGATGTTAGTAAATTGTGGAATGATACGATGCTCTGTTAGTAAATTGTGGAATGATACGATGCGCTTTTAGTGAATTGGGGAATTATACGATTGTTTACGAATGTCTGTGAAGCACATGATGATGGTCTACATCATGCCATGCGACTTACTCTCACAGAGAAAATATCATTTACCCATTTTCAGAGACAGGATGAACACAGAGAAGAGGCATTTTGGCCGAGATTAAAAAAACATGATTAAGAAATGAATCAGGACCACTGGTCAGCTGAGGGATGAATTAAGTCTTTTTTTCTAACGTGAAATTACAAAACATGAACATGTCCACCAAAACAATGTAGGAAACAAATAATTTAGCACAATTTTTTAATTCAGCTCAGAGATTGCAAGAATTGTTGTTTTTATTTGTTTGTTAGGGATGAATCAAATGGATGTAATAAACAGGTCGCAGAACCTCCTTTGCTGTAAATTGAATTTACCACAGCCCGTCTGAAAGAATCTCTGACTCTAACCAGATCTCCAACTTCTTCTGTTGTCATGTTGACGCTCCCTTTGAAGTAGTGAAACTACGTTCTTCTTGGTCTGTTTCTGATGCGTTATCCAGGAAACATGTCCTCCATTATTGTTCTTTTCAGCCCGCTGTGTCTTTTAACGTTGACATAGTATTTAACTTTCCTCTGTAGAATTTTATCTTTTGGACGTCAGTGGAGTTAAAACAAATCTATCTAGTGTTCAGTTTTTAGGTTAAAATTCGAAATAAAGAGTCGCAAAGTTCGAATGATGGAAAAACACTTGGACGAAATCTTTGGAATGTCGAATATATGTTTTCAAGATAAGAAAACTCGATTATACAAATGTTTCATTCGAAATTTTTGAAGATAAATTTGTTATCGTTTATCACTTTTATTATGAATGAGGTGTTCAGTCATTCTCTATTCATTCATTTTCATAAGCTCGTCGCTGGTAATCGAGCTTTGCTATTGATAAACTTTTATTGGTCAAAGCGACCACAGTTTGTGTAATCGACGAAAACCGTAATGTACTGCAGACTGGTGAAACATTAGATATTACCTTACTAGAGTACAGCATTACGTGGCACGATACTGGAAGGGTATCAATAACCTTCCACGTAATTATATGTTGGTTTGCCTATATGAAATTGTTGCATACTTGATATCAATTAAAAATCCTTGATGCCGGCTCCAAACATTGATTTAATTAATGTTGCAAAGGACGAATATTATTTATGACTACAAAAGCATGAAAGAACAATAATAATATTGACGATTGCAAGAACTGTATTTCCAGATTAATTTGAAAAAAAATAATTTAAGAATTATTAATATCACCGAATTATAGAACTGTATTAATGACAGCGAAAACATAGTCTATATATGATATAACAGCAACCCACGTATAACCTTCGAGTGATAACAAACTATTTAGTATTTTTAAATAACTGCAGCACGTTACGAACAAAATATTTAATATGAAGAAGAAAGAGATTCCTAAGGCTTTGTATCTTGTAAATAGATTATAATCTAAATTCAAAAAAAAAACATTTTAGTTAAAACCACCGATTAAATTTTGGTAATGGTCTCATTACCATCATACTTTATCAGACAAATGGCCGGTACACATTTACAGTTGATTGAAGATAGAAGATGGTAGGCCCAAGATCGAGCATATTAAAATAAATCTTCATTTCATTTATTTTCTTAATCTGATATGATGTCATACATTATATGGATTCAATTTACCTTTATTAAAACATATTTAAATGAATCGAAAACTTATGCGGATCAATTTTCTGAAAACGTATGACTCTTCCAACTACAAGAAAAGTGCACATTGATTCGAAATATAATTTTAATTTGTTGAAATAAGTGCAGGTCGAACTGACTGTCACAGCGATAAACAGAACACAGAAATGCAATATAATATAGATACCATGGTATTGTTACATTGTAATTGTTAAACTGATTACAAACCTATATCTTTTAATTTCAGGATAAACAGAATGCTTTCATGTCAAACAACTACAAATATTCATCGAGGATGAAAAGAAAAGCAAAAAGAAATATAACTAAAGATGGAAAAACAAGGAAATTCTGTACAGTTCTGATAAAACTAACTAACTTCAATGATGAGGTAAAGAAGAAAATATATTAGGACATAAAGGAGTGGAAAGATAACATATGCATTACCCTCAAAAGCGCTGAAACCAGAATGTCTGATTCCAATTACATCCATTTCGTAAAGGGGTCACACAGCTTGTCCGATATTAGAATGATCAAGGGAAACAAGCAATTAATGTAGGGAAAGGTTGTCGAGAAAATCGAATTATCGTTCATGAATTAGAACAAGCTGTCGGATTTTAAAATCAGCACATTCCTCCGACAGGGAAAGTTATGTAATTATATGAAAAGAAAGAAATAATAATAGTTTTCACAATTTAAAGAAAACGCTCAAATTCTTCTGTTTCGACATATGGTGTCCCGTACGATAACAGAAGCATCATGCATTGTTTATTTATATATTTATATAAATTTCTATGGACATGTTCGGAGTGCAATGATGATGACCCGCAAATAACTCAATCATGTATTACGGAGTTCGACATTTTATTGAGAAAGGTAGTTACACATTGAGACGAATGACTCCTCTTTTGAAACGTGACTGGAAAAAGTAAAGGGCTGAGCTTTTATGATATCAAAACTTGCTAATTTGATGTACAACTGTAGTGAGAAGTGTAAGTCATTTATTGGTTATTGGTTATGGAAGGCCTCGGTTTCACAGCAAACGAATTAAAATCCATAAAAAAAGCCAAAAGACATAGGTGAAACCGCGCAGAAAGTGAACACAGCCAACTGTTTCCTTGTCATACGATATCATATGAGTAGGGAACAGGCAAATAATTGCAATGCTGCGGTAAAGCTGTAGCAAGGAGCCAATGGTGGGTGTGCTAAACACTCCAAGGTATGGTGACAGCTTTACAAATAAAGAACACAACACAATACTGACGTTTCGGCCTGTGGCCTTCTTCAGAATACAGGGCAACGACAACAGCGGTGAAGCACAATTACTACATGTTAGATGATAAAGTGGAGGGCGAGGAAAGTAGGATGCAAAAATAAGAAAAGAGAGAAATGAATTTTACATGATGAGAGGTATGATGGGCGTCAAAATATAAAATAGAAAAGAGAGAGAAAAAATGTATAATAAATTGTACTTAGCTGAGCTCAGAGCAGGGAGCAGGAAAACTGTAATCCGTGCTGAAACCAGTCGGAATGACTAAATGACTAAAAGCGCAGAGAACGTGTATAGAAAGCAACACGTGACAAAGACAGGTCAGTAAAGAGGGCAAAAAGGATCAAATATCGGGAAAACCAAAAAGGGGGGGGGGGAAAGGGGGCATAGACGAGGATACTCCTGGGACACAACAAGCAATACATATAAATCACTCAACAATGGAAGTGAGAGATCACGCGAGAGGTTAAGAGAAAGAAATAGAATGACACGACAAAGTAGTAAACTAGGCAGTGGGTGAGAGAGATGGACTCTACAGAATGGATGGCCTCGAACTGAACGAGTTGAGAGGTAGGTCAACGAAAGGAAGGATTTGGATACTGGAGGAAGAGATACGGTGAGGAAGAATAATAAAGCCGGTATAATGAGAAGGCGATAGAGGGGTGGTCCGAGGAAGTTAGTCTATCGGGAGGTAGGGAAGTATTGGAGAGGAGGTATGGAGAGGAGGATAAGAAGCAGGTATGTGAAAACTGTAGGGGGGAGAGGCGGTAGGTCAGAAGTGAATGGAAAAAGAGAAAGTCTGGAAGAAGTGGAGCAATAGGGGATGGTGTGCAAGAGGTATGAACCATAGGAGGTAAAGAAGTAGGGAAATGATAGAACAAAGGGGGGAATGAAAGTGGGCATCAGGATAAGGGGATACTGGAATAGTAGGTATAGATGAGTAGTGACTACAAGTAATAGAGAGGAGAGGGGTGAGCTAGGAGTAGATCAGCAGAGGGGTGGTAGAAGGACGAGGGACAATAGAGGTGGGCAGAGAGATCGTACGTACAGTCCAGGTGGAGAGGTGATATAGTGATAAAGATTTAAGGACATGAAGATAGTCAGAAGAGAAAAAGGTGTAGGGAGAGGGGTTGTTTAGGAGGAAGAAGGCAAGATGGGGGTTACTCAAGAGGATATGAAAAGCAGGGATGGACGAGTAGAGGACCCAAGAAGAGAAATAGGAAGAGAGGTCCATAGGTGGGAGGGTGGAGTCGGAGGCCGGAGGGTCCTCAGAGGGACAGGGATACATTGATGCCACGAGGGGTGAGGCAGCCCCAACGAGCGATCAGACGTGCTCCAGAGTGAGCCGACTGTGGTGATCAGAGGAGCATGATATTAGGCCAGTTACCAAGACATCAGTCTTACCTCGATGGCCCCTCGAGTTTAAAGTGGGCTGCTACAGGAGTGTCCGCTTCTTGGGTGATGTCATTCAAGTGTTCACGGCACCTATCGCCGATTCTTCGACCAGACTGACCGATGTAGGTCACTTGCATCGCTTACAGATGATGGCATAAATGATGTTCCGCGATGTGCAAGTTGAATCCCTCTCTGATCTCGAAAGGACCATTAGGAAGAGGACAGTGTCGGTCTGGAGAACGTGGTCACAAGTTTTACATACTCTCCGTTGCAGCGGATAGTGCCTCGATGGCTGAAGTGGTCAGCAGGAAGACGGCCCCTGACAAGAAAGTCTCGGAGGTTCCGGTCACGTCTAAAGGCACTAGTGGTGGGTCAGGGAAGAGCAGACGAGTAGTAGGGTCAGATCGAAGAATAGGGAGGTAGCGGTGGATGGTCCTAATAGCGGCGTAGTGGTGAGGGTGATGGTGAGAGCGAGCACTACTCTATCAGAGGGGGATGAGTAGAGGGGGTAAGAGCAGAGACTGACGTGAAGTGTGGAGAACTCGACGCAGGGCAGAGGAGAGCTGATTCAGGATAGAGACGTCGGCGGAAGAAATCAAGCATAAGGTGGGCATTGTGAAGGAAATCTTCGTCGTCTTGGCAAAGGCGACGAAGTCTGAGAAGCTGGGAATAGGGAAGAGAGTTCTTGCAGGATGTAGGATGAGAGGAGGTCGTAGCGGAGGAACTATGGAGTCAGTGGCCTTGTAGAAGACCGAGGTGAGAAGATGAGAGGTGCCCAAGGAGACTAGGAATTCCAGGAAAGATACGGAGGAGGTGGAGATGTGGAAGGTGATGTGGATAGAGGGGTGGAAATGTCCGACATATTCGATGAAACGGGAGATCTCATCTTCTGGAAGGTCAGACAGACCAATGCAGTCATCAATGTACCTACGATACATGAGGGGAAGAGCCCTGGTAGGTATGGATGATTTGGTGCTCAAGGTAACCCATGAAGAGACAAGCATAGCTAGGGCCCATTTTAGTGCCCATCGCCACACCGCTGATCTGGGTGAAGAAATTGCCATTGAACTCGAAAGAGTTGAGGTTCAAGACTAATTCTGCTAGACGGAGAGGACGCCAGTGGCGATGGAGGGTTGGATCCTACGGTCCAGGAAAAACTGAAGAGCTTGAAGGCCGTCGGAGTGGGGAATAGAAGTATACAGGGAGCAGACATCCATAACGAAGAGGCGGTAGTGACGATCAGAAGGAGGGTGATAGAGGAAAGATGTTAAGGGCGTCGTTAGTGTCTTTGACATACGAAGGGAGGCCCATAACTATGGGTTGAAAGACACTGTCGAGGAAGTCAGAAATGAAACAGTAGGACATGAGATGGAAGAGACAATAGGACGCCCAGGAGAGTCAGGTTTATGTATTTTAGGCAGCATATAGAAAGAGGGTCTGCCAAGCAGTGGTCAGGAAGGATCATGCGGGAGGAGCTAGAGGGAAGTAATCCATCCTGAATGAAACGGAGGATCGTACGACGCACCACGGCGTTATTAGAGACAGTAGTGTCCGTCGGGTGGGAGGTAAAAGTCGAGTCGGATAATTGTTTATCCCCTTCCCGGATATAAAGGTCTTACCTCCTACCACCACAGAGCCGCCCTTGTCAGCCGGCTTGATGACAATATCATCACGTCGGCGAAGATCCTGGAGGGCTTGGTTACTCTTCACTACTAATATTGAGCGTCGAAGTCTATGGGACGAAGTGCCTTAATATCCCGGTAGGTACTGTTAATGAACTGGTCCAAAGCCTGTGATTCGCCCGAGCGGGGAGTCCAGTCAGATTTACGGGAGGAAAGCGGGCAAATTCGTCTGTAGGAGGAGGTTGAAGAGGAAGAGTTCGGATGATTAAAGTAATAGAGTTTGAGTCGTAGTCGTCTGTGATACTCCTGAATGTCCCGTAAGAGAGAGAATGAGTCACTCAAGGGCGAAGGGGGACAAACTTAAGACCCTTGCTGAGAAGAGAGCGCTCATGGTCGGAAAGGGGCAAATCAGGGGGAATACAAGTGACAAGGGAGCTAGAGTCAGAGGCATTGGGGAGAGGAGGAGGTGAGGGAGGAGGAGGATGAGGACGGAGGTTCAAGATTTTACGTTTGTGCTGAGAGGATAAAAAGTCATACACAGATCGGTTGTGTGGTGGATGGTATGGCGGATGAAGCGAAGAGTCCCAGGAAAGTTAGAGGTGAGTAGATGGAGTTGGGATAGGAGGTGTTGTAGGCGGTTGTTGAGGTGGGATATAAGACGAGAGTGGCTAGAAGCGACAAGACGACACGTTTCAGCCATGCTGGAGTTCAAGGTTCTGCAGTTGGCGCGAAGATAGTTAGAGAGGTAGGGTTGACCGACTTGAGGTGAGAAGTGAGATCGGAACCCACACGGGAGAAATTTACGATGGAGGCAGTTGTTCAAGAAATTCAGGTGACAGGTAAATCTAGTTTCTTGAAAGTAGTGAAGGCAAAGTCCTTAGAGATGTTAGAGAGTTCGGGGGTAGAGTGGAGAAGGAGGCGATGATGGAGTGACGGATAGAATGAGATAGATGTTTGAGGGAGGGCATAGTGAGGAGATGAGAGAAATCGAGAAGAGAAATGAGAGATAAACCACTAGATGAAGATAGGTAGGATACGTGAAGGTATAGAGAAGCCAATAATAGAAAGAGGGAAGGTGTGAATAGAAAGTATGAGGAGCAAAGTGCAAGAGGGAGGGTAAGGAAGCACCCAGAAGTGAAGGCGAGGAGAGACTGACGAGAGATAGAATAGGTAGGTGAAAGAACGGAGTGAAATGGTTCTAACTAAAGTACACAGAAATGAAGGCGAGGAGAGACTGACGAGAGATAGAATATGTAGGTGAAAGAACGGAGTGGAAATGGTTCTACTAAAGTACACAGAGATGAATGACGTTAAACAAAACATAAAGTAGCAGCGATATCAATTGAGTAGGGAACAGGCAAATAATTGCAATGCTGCGGTAAACTGGTAGCAAGGAGCCAATGGTGGGGTGTGCTAAACACTCCAAGGTATGGTGACAGCTTTACAAATAAAGAACACAACACAATACTGACGTTTCGGCCTGTGGCCTTCTTCAGAATACAGGGACAACGACAACAAGCGGTGAAGCACAATTACTACATGTTAGATGATAAAGTGGAGGGCGAGGAAAGTAGGATGCAAAAATAAGAAAAGAGAGAAATGAATTTTACATGATGAGAGGTATGATGGGCGTCAAAATATATAAAATAGAAAAAGAGAGAGAAAAATGTATAATAAATTGTACTTAGCTGAGCTCAGAGCAGGGAGCAGGAAAACTGTAATCCGTGCTGAAACCAGTCGGAATGACTAAATGACTAAAAGCGCAGAGAACGTGTATAGAAAGCAACACGTGACAAAGACAGTCAGTAAAGAGGGCAAAAAGGATCAAATATCGGGAAAACCAAAAGGGGGGGGGGAAAGGGGCATAGACGAGGATACTCCTGGGACAACAACAAGCAATACATATAAATCACAATCAACAATGGAAGTGAGAGATCACGCGAGAGGTTAAGAGAAAGAAATAGAATGACACGACAAAGTAGTAAACTAGGCAGTGGGTGAGAGAGATGGACTCTACAGAATGGATGGCCTCGAACTGAACGAGTTGAGAGGTAGGTCAACGAAAGGAAGGATTGGATACTGGAGGAAGAGATACGGTGAGGAAGAATAATAAAGCCGGTATAATGAGAAGGGCGATAGAGGGTGGTCCGGAGGAAGTTAGTCTATCGGGAGGTAGGGAAGTATTGGAGGAGGAGGTATGGAGAGGAGGGATAAGAAGCAGGTATGTGAAAACTGGATAGGGGGAGAGGCGGTAGGTCAGAAGTGAATGGAAAAAGAGAAAGTCTGGAAGAAGTGGAGCAATAGGGGATGGTGTGCAGAGGTATGAACCATAGGAGGTAAAGAAGTAGGGAAATGATAGAACAAAGGGGGGAATGAAAGTGGGCATCAGGATAAGGGGATACTGGAATAGTAGGTATAGATGAGTAGTGACTACAAGTTAATAGAGAGGAGAGGGGTGAGCTAGGAGTAGATCAGCAGAGGGGTGGTAGGAAGGACGAGGGACAATAGAGGTGGGCAGAGAGATCGTACGTACAGTCCAGGTGGAGAGGTGATATAGTGATAAAGGTAAAGGACATGAAGATAGTCAGAAGAAGAAAAAGGTGTAGGGAGAGGGGGGGTTTAGGAGGAAGAAGGCAAGATGGGGTTACTCAAAGAGGATATGAAAAGCAGGGATGGACGAGTAGAGGACCCAAGAAGAGAAATAGGAAGAGAGGTCCATAGGTGGAGGTGGAGTCGGAGGCCGGAGGGTCCTCAGAGGGACAGGGATACATTGATGCCACGAGGGGTGAGGCAGCCCCAACGAGCGATCAGACGGTGCTCCAGAGTGAGCCGACTGTGGTGATCAGAGGAGCATGATATTAGGCCAGTTACCAAGACATCAGTCTTACCTCGATGGCCCTCGAGTTAAAGTGGGTGCTACAGGAGTGTCCGCTTCTTGGGTGATGTCATTCAAGTGTTCACGGCACCTATCGCCGATTCTGCGACCAGACTGACCGATGTAGGTCAACTTGCATCGCTTACAGATGATGGCATAAATGATGTTCCGCGATGTGCAAGTGAATCCCTCTGATCTCGAAAGGACCATTAGGGAAGAGGACAGTGTCGGTCTGGAGACGTGGTCACAAGTTTTTACATACTCTCCGGTTGCAGCGGATAGTGCCTCGATGGCTGAAGTGGTCAGCAGGAAGACGGCCCCTGACAAGAAAGTCTCGGAGGTTCCGGTCACGTCTAAAGGCCACTAGTGGGGGTCAGGGAAGAGCAGACGAGTAGTAGGGTCAGATCGAAGAATAGGGAGGTAGCGGTGGATGGTCCTAATAGCGGCGTAGTGGTGAGGGTGATGGGTGAGAGCGAGCACTACTCTATCAGAGGGGGATGAGTAGAGGGGGTAAGAGCAGACTGACGTGAAGTGTGGAGAACTCTCGACGCAGGGCAGGGAGGAGAGCTGATTCAGGATAGAGACGTCGGCGGAAGAAATCAAGCATAAGGTGGGCATTGTGAAGGAAATCTTCGTCGTCTTGGCAAAGGCGACGAAGTCTGAGAAAGCTGGGAATAGGGAAGAGAGTTCTTGCAGGATGTAGGATGAGAGGAGTCGTAGCGGAGGAAACTATGGGAGTCAGTGGCCTTGTAGAAGACCGAGGTGAGAAGATGAGAGGTGCCCAAGGAGACTAGGATGTCCAGGAAAGATACGGAGGAGGTGGAGATGTGGAAGGTGATGTGGATAGAGGGGTGGAAATGTCGATATACGTAAGTCATTTGTTGCGTTCTAAAGAATAGTTCATGGGAAAAGACTGTAATTTGTTGGTGTCCAGGTAATCCGGTAAAAAATTGGGATAACTTTAGATTACAGAGCATCCGTCGATGAAAACAACTGCAAGACTAATAAACTTACAAGCCACAATATTAAATCTACAGAATGATCCACTAATAAAAACTAAAACAGAGTCCACTAATAAAACTACAACAAGAATCTATTAACAACCGACAAAGCTCCCTAATAAACCGAAAATGCCCCTAATAAACCCACAAGACTCACTAAAGCACCCACAAGTCCCAGTAAGAAGAAACCAAAACAAAACCCACTAATAAACCTACAACAAGACCCACTAATAACCCTACAACAAGGCCCATTAATAAACCTTCAACAAGACCCACTAATACCTACACCAAGAATAAACTAAAAAACTTACAAGACCAGCTATAAAACCTACAACAAGACCAGCTATAAACCTACAACAAGACCAGCTATAAACCTACAACAAGACCAGCTATAAAACTACAACAAGACCAAATATAAAAACCTACAACAAGACCAGCTATAAAACCTACTACAAGACCAGCTATAAACCAACAACAAGTCCAGCTATAAAACCTACTACAAGACCAGCTATAAAACCTACTACAAGACCAGCTATAAAACCTACTACAAGACCAGCTATAAAACCTACAACAAGACCAGCTATAAAAACCTACTACAAGACCAGCTATAAAACCTACAACAAGACCAGCTATAAAACCTACTACAAGACCAGCTATAAACCTACAACAAGACCAGCTATAAAACTACTACAAGACCAGCTATAAAACTACTACAAGACCAGCTATAAAACCTACTACAAGACCAGCTATAAAACCTACAACAAGACCAGCTATAAAACCTACAACAAGACCAGCTATAAAACCTACAACAAGACCAGCTATAAAACCTACAACAAGACCAGCTATAAAACCTACAACAAGACCAGCTATAAAACCTACAACAAGACCAGCTATAAAACCTACAACAAGACCAGCTATAAAACCTACAACAAGACCAGCTATAAAACCTACAACAAGACCAGCTATAAAACCTACAACAAGACCAGCTATAAAACCTACTACAAGACCAGCTATAAAACCTACAACAAGACCAGCTATAAAACCTACAACAAGACCAGCTATAAAACCTACAACAAGACCAGCTATAAAACCTACAACAAGACCAGCTATAAAACCTACAACAAGACCAGCTATAAAACCTACTACAAGACTAGCTATAAAACCTACAACAAGACCAGCTATAAACCTACAACAAGACCAGCTATAAAACCTACTACAAGACCAGCTATAAAACCTACAACAAGACCAGCTATAAAACCTACAATAATAGACACTAATAACATGCAACAAGACAGACTCATAAACCTACAGCAGACAGACTCATAAACCTACAACAAGACACACACATAACCTACAGCAAGACACACTCATAAAACTACAGCAAGACAGACTCATAAACCTACAACAATACACACTCATAAACCTACAGCAAGACACACTCATAAACCTACAGCAAGACAGACTCATAAACCTACAACAAGATACACTCATAAACCTACAACAAGACACACTCATAAACCTACAACAAGACAGACTCATAAACCTACAACAAGACACACTCATAAACCTACAACAAGATACACTCAAAACCTACAACAAGACAGACTCATAAACCTACAACGAGACACATCATAAACCTACAACAAGGCACACTCATAAACCTACACCAAGGCACACTCATAAACCTACAACAAGGCACACTTATAAACCTACAGCAAGGCACACTCATAAATCTACAACAAGGCACACTCATAAACCTACAGCAAGGCACACTCATAAACCTACAGCAAGGCACACCCATAACCTACAACAAGCACACTCATAAACCTACAGCAAGGCACACTCATAAACCTACAACAAGACACACTCATAAACCTACAACAAGACACACTCATAAACCTACAACATGACACACTCATAAACCTACAACACGACACACTCATAAACCTACAACAAGACACACTCATAAACCTACAACAAGACACACTCATAAACCTACAACAAGACACACTCATAAACCTACAACAAGACACACTCATAAACCTACAACAAGGCACACTCATAAACCTACAAGACACACTCATAAACCTACAACAAGGCACACTCATAAACCTACAACAAGCCTCAGTTAACAGCAAGTTAAATTTAGATTTACTCAAATCATACAAGGGGTTACATGACAATTACAACATCACAATTCAGAATCGATACAATGCAGTAGAGAAGATACAAAGCATTGATGAACAGTGGGAAATGATAAAAGAATAAATGCAACAAACATCAAAAGAGTTCATACCACCAGTGAGGACACTTTCAAGACTGAAATAGATGACAGATGACATTTTACAGCTAATGGATACTATCTATCTATTGACCTTTCGAGCCGTAACCGGCCCATAGGGCGTAGACCAAGATACACCTTCTCCTATATGAATTTTTGTTCTAGCAGTTTTCTTTTAAAGATATTTTATCAAATCTCGCCATCTGTCTCTGTTCTGTGCAAGCAGTTCTATCTCATGAGGGAGCCGATTCCTGCTGCTCTTGCCTCTCTCATCAATGTTCTTCTCAGTGTCTCCCTGGGTCTTCCTCTTTTTCTTTTACCTGTTGTTTCCCATATGAGGGCTTGCTTTGCTATTCGATTATTATCTCTTCTCATCACATGTCCAACGTATGACCATCGTCTTTTCTTTATTACTGAAGATATTAGTGGTTGATTGGCGATTTCTCTAATTCCTCGTTTGTTTTGAATTCGTTCCATTCTATACCAAGTATTTTCCTTAGACATTTATTTTCGAATGCGTTCAACTTTGTTTCTATATCTCTTGTTGTTTTCCAGCTTTCACACGCATACGTAAGGGTTGATAGTACATAATGGATACTAGAAGAAGAAATAAGGATAACAAAGATGAGTATAAAGATTAAATAAGAAATTATAATAAAATGCATTGAAGCAAAAGAAGCATGTCTAAAAGAAAGGTGCAAGGAGATTGAAACGCAACATAAAATGTGATGCCAAAGCTAAATACAAACAAATTGAAGAATTAACAGGAAGAAACACTCAAACTGGATGTTTAAGTTCAAAGGAAGGAAAAACTGCTGATTGAACAAGAAAGCATAAAGAAACGATGGACAGAACACATTATAGATCTTTATAATGATGAACAAACAGAAGTAAATATTAAGGATAAAGGGGAAGGGCCAGAAATACTCAAAAAGGAGTGGAAGACGCCTTGCGCGATATGAATGCAGGAAAAGCTCCTGGCCCAGATAATATAACTAAAGAAGAGATTGAAGACATGGTATTTTTTGGAATAGATATAGATAATATAAGAAATATTGAATTATATCTATAACAGTGGGTATATACCAGAAGACCTGAAAAAATTAATATCAAAGCTCTACCAAAGAAGTCTGGCGCAAAGAAGTGCGATGATCATCGTAAAATAAGCCTTATGAGTCACATGACTAAGATATTACTAAGAATCATCATGAGAAGAGTGCGAAACAAAATCAGTCCAGACATCAGTGATGAACAGTGTGATCTTGTAGAGGTAAAGGAACGAAAAATGCCATATACATCATAAGATCTTTAGTACAAGAGCTACAGAGGTGAAAACAGATACATACATAAATATATATATATATATATATATATATATATATATATATATATATATATATATATATATATATCATAGATTATACAAAGCATTTGACAGAGTAAAGCACCAAGAAATAATCAACATTTTAGAAAGCATATAAACGTGGACAGCAAATATCTTGGAATAATAAAGAACATGTACGGATACAAACAGTGGCTATAAAAAATGGAAATCATGTTTGAATGTTTCAACAAATAAAACACGGTGTTAGGCAAGGTTGTGTGATGTCACCAGAATTGTTTAATATGTATAGTGAGATTATTTTAAGGACCATAAGGGGCATGCCTGGAATAACAATGGAGGTGATAACATAAATAATCTAAGGTATGCTGATGATACAGTTTTAATAGCAGAGTGAGAGTTGCAGGAAATGTTAGACATTATAGTGAAAGGAAGCAAAAATAAAGGATTTAGCCTTAATAGCAAAAAAAAAATAAAAAAGAAGCAATGGTAACAACAAGGAAAAAGTCATCACCACAGTGCACAATAAAGACAACTGGAACAATATTAAAACAGGTAAATTAATTTAAATATCTGGAAACATTGTTAACATCAGATGGTAGATGTACAACGGAGGTGAGATGCGGAATGGCTATGTCAAGAGCATCTTTCCAAAAAAATGAGATAGATATTGTGCAATCTATTTTTGATAATAGAAACAAGAAAAAGAATTGTAAATGTTATGTAGAGCCAGTCTTAACAAATGGATGTGAATCATGGAAACTGACAACAGACAATGAAATCACTGGAGGCTGTAGAAATGTGATTTACAAAAGAATGTTGAGAATACACGGAAGCTAAGAAGAATAATGAAAACATTCTGACAGAGGCTAAAGAAAAAAGAGAGCTAATTTTCAATATTAGGAAGAAACAATCATCATTTTTTGGCCATGTAATGAGAAGGAACAGCTGGAATATATTGTAACAACTGGGAAAATTGAGGACGAAGAGATAGATGGAAGCAAAGAGAAAAGATACAGATAGTTTAAGAGAATGGCTTGGCAGAAGGTGAACAACGGAAATGATAAATATCTGTCGAGATGGAAAGTTGTGGCGAGACATGATAACCTACGCCAGCATGGCCTTGAACTTTGTGACCGCCACTACGTCTAATATGTTGCTCTCACCGCTTATACTACGACCTGAGGCAGTGCCCTATCTATATAGCAAAACAAGTCCTTTGGGTTAACGAAACGACTTGAAAAAAGTACTCATTTATAAATCATAAGTGTCGTAATAGTGCACTCACTACATGACAAACACTATTTTCAAATACAATTTTTTTTACGAATTGGGAATGACGTCAAAATAAGAAACGAATTCATAGTTTGGCCAAGCGAATAGTGAGAAGGAAAACAAAGAGAATGAAACAAGAACTTTTATATTCATATGAGTTGGACCAATATACGCAAATATCCCTTCTTACTGTTTATCTCGTTAAACACCAAATGCGCCAACTTAACGTCCTTTTAAGAGATGTTGAAAATGTTGAGAAATCATCGGGTCAACGCGCCGTAGAGAAAAAGAAGAGAATTAATTAACATTGATAGTTTGGTATATGGGTCTAATAGGCCATTCTTGTACCAGGAACCAAACAGTGTTTAAATGAATAGTGAAATCAACACACCATTGTAATGTTGTCTTTTTACCAGCATCAATCGAAGCATTGATTTTAAAAGAGGGAGCGCGTGTAAGATATTTGAGAAGAAAAAATAATAAAACTAAATAACAAATACAGATTACATTTTATTAATTTGTAAAAAAAAAACATTTTCGCAAATCTTCAGCCAGTTAGGAGAAGAAATAGAGAGATGTTGTTTAAATAACAGTGACACAGGTGGAGTTATTTCTAATGCGTTTCTATAATTAACAGCAGTGGAAGGAAACACTTATGGACTTTTAAAATGGCGTAATTCCGTTCTCTCGCTGCTTTACATCAAAACACAAAGCTTCAATGTCTGCGTTTTTTTACAGAACACATTCTATAAGCCACTAGACATACTTCTAAAATAAAGCAAATTAGAAGCTTGCTTGACTCACACACACTCAACATTTGACAAATGTTAACGAGACAAACACATAATTTTTTTCAAAGACTGATCCTCTCAGCTACTACTTCAAGACTTTATTTTAATGTCGCGAAAGTGAGTAAACAAGAATTGTAAATACTTATACATTTCCGCCAAATATGAGTGAAATTAGTATATAAATTAATGAAAATTACTCTTTCATTGAGAACAATTATTTTTTGAGAACAGTCGTCGCTTGTTTGCTTCCATATTTCAATACATTTTGCAAACATCTGAATTAAGTATCACTGTAGCATAGATTGCATTAATAATATAGTACTCAAATGAAAGGGGATACAGTTAGATTATAAAATAACGATAAAGTTATTCTAACACAACGACATAGTCTAAGAACTTCAAAAACGAGACTTAAAATAAAGAGACCGACTTTGAGAACTTTAAATTCAGTTTCGCTGTTTGTGTGGTAAGTTTGTATCATTTATAATTGTTGTTGTTTGTTATGTACACAATAAAAACATGGTATTTGATTACGTTTCGAGATCATCTATCACGTTGATGGAAGTAGATGTAAGAGTGGGAAATGATTTTTTAAAAATAAAGTACGATGAACAGTATTGTAGACTACGTGCTACCTGATAGCAAAAGTCGTTTGTCACGTAATCTGTCTGAGGATATGGTGAATATGGTGTTAGTCTCCGTTTACTTATTTCATATTTGTTTGAACACATATGCATATGATATGGTATATAGACACATTGATATAAAACGATTAAAACTAAGACGGGATGTCTCAGAAAAATGACAAATGAGTAAATTCTCAAAGACGCCGTCACAAAAAGAGAACCAATAAGCGCGATAGAAAGGAACGATCGACAGTTTCGGGGACATATAAGAAGTGTAAATTTTGAATATTTGTTTACAACTGGAAAAATACAAGGAAAATGGGATTGTGGATGACAAAGAGAGAAGTTATTAGATAACTTGTTGTCTTGACATGTTAAACAGTAAACAATTAAACTAATACGATAAACTGAAGACAGAGTTTGTGGAAGGTCATGTTCGCTTACTCCAGGTAGTATACACATGATAATGATAGTGTTCAATACCACGTCATGCCGAAGTATCTTCCCAGAGAAATATTATTTTATCCATTTAACCAGAGGTGGAATGAACACAGGAAAACTGCATGTTGGTCGAAAAGGGGAAAAAAGACATGTATCGGACCACTGGTCAGCAGAGGAGGAAGATAAGAGACTTTCTATCTAATTTGTAAGAAATCAACACGTGCATATGAGCACATAAAATAGTCCAAACAAAGATATATGTAACACGAACATTATTTAAAATGTATGCCATGAAAATAAAATAGCACTTTGATCAATCAGCTTTCGTCATTAATGACAAAATAAGTGTCAGTAGACAGGTATTTGTCACAGTAGGATTCGACCTCCCGAAACCCTGGTCAGTGGTCGCGATTAATAATCACTTACCGCCACGGATTCGGTTGTGTAAAAACATGTTTATATCTATCAAATTATCATATGCAACAAGCATACAGTAATGATTTATTTGAATTTAACAAAAGCGACAGTGTGTACATTGGCAATCAAGGAAACTAACATTATATTTTTTTTGTTTATCAATATCAGATACAGCCGTCTTCAATGTTATTTCTGTGTCTTGGAGAGAAAATATTACTTAAAGCCAAGATTTTGTTTCTTCTAAACAGCTGACGCTCTATCTGGGAATTGTTTCTGGCGGGCTATTGATGAGATAATTTCAAATTCCTCAACTGATGTTGCCAGGTTTGATCTCATGGGAGACACAGAAGGAATGACAATCGTCGTGAACGAGACATGATGTTAACTTTGGAAGAATTAAGATTCTTTATGTAGTTATTGCAATATATATATGCTAATAACCTTAAATAATAATTCATAATAATTACATTGTTGCTTTACACTTGTAACTTAACGCGTATCACTCATATATGTATTCTTTGTCTGACTTCTGTAGACTGTATTATCTACTTTCATTGTGAAATTCTCAACGCATTATAGTATCCGAGTCCAGACCAGTTGCAACATAATGTTCAAAACTATGGCATGATGACTTCTTTTTCCTGGAAACGTTACCTTCTACAGCACAACACAATATTCTTTAGTCAGACATCTCTCTCTAGAGTCTGCTCTACTCATTTTATCATTTTATATTGAGCTCTAATGTAACTGATACATTGGTTACTATTACTTTCACTATCTAGAGTTGTTAAAAAATTATCTTAAAATTAAGAACATCATTTTACACATCACTTCCTAACTAGCAGTGATTCCTCCTTTCTTATGAAGTGTCAGAAATCATCCAACTTAATCATTCCAAGTCTAAAAGCATCATCTCTTAGTCATGTTACACAGTTCAATATTCTTCCAATCTTGTCTAATTTATCTGTTCTATGCTAATAACATTCGACCTCTGACTTTCCCGTCCGAACTGTTCCAAAAGTACCTAACCACATTTTGAAAATCTTTGGGTTTCTTTGGAGGCTGTCTCTCCTCTTAAAATCTTTCTGTGTGTATTCTATCTCTTTTAGCATCTGACGGTACTCACTTACTGTCCTCTTTGACTGTCCAATCTTTGGATCCTTTGCTTACTTGTTAGCATGAATAATAAACTCAACATTGTCTGAGGTTTACTTTTCACATGAGTATTTCTGAGTCCAACTCGAATAGAATAAGAGACATTTGCAGCTCAACTAGTCTCCAATTCAGCTCCAAGATTACAATTTATAAGTAAAATGTGCTAATCATATGCAGCAGAAACGTGGAGACTGAACCATAAGGTAGAAAAGCTGGCTTTGAGGATTCGAAGATCGTTGTTTTATGAAGATTCTAAACATCCACTGGGATCAATACATCGGAAGTCAAGAAGTTGCCAACAGATCAGGCTTTAACAAAATCAATCAAGAAGTGAAAAGAAGACGTTGGAAATAGCTAGGCCATGCTCTTCGAAACGATTGAACAAGGCATCTACGCCTAGCATTAACATGAACTCCACCTGCCAAAGAGATACAGACTATTTTGGACATAGTGACGAACCATACATGATGAAATGATAGAGGCTAGAAGATCTGGCGAGAGTTGTCCATGCTTGCTCCACACCGGATTGGGTGGAGATATCTTGTGGATGCCCTATCCTCCCATCTGAATTCAGATAATTTAAAAAGAATAAATGTACATAATTAAAACTCCTTAGAATTGCTGGTAGTGTCCATTTTCTCAACAACATGATTCGACAAAAAATATTTCAGCAACAGTTCACCACCGAGATGACAACAATCGCTGTTTTTGTTTGTCATGGGGCGCTTCTAGTGGACGTCAGCGAAGCTAAAACTAATCTTCCCAAAGTGATATTTATGTTTCAAAGGTTAAGATCTGAAAGGGTCGAATGACAAAAAAAGAACAAAGTTTTTTTGTATCTAAATCTGTTTGCAACATTCACAGAATTTGAATGACCCATTCATAATAAATATGTGTGTGCTTGAGTGTGTTTTTGTTTTTGTGTTTGTGTATTTGTGTGTTATCGATCATCACTTTTATTAAAAATGATTCATTCAGCCATTAGTCTCTCACCCATTCAGTTGTATAAGCTGATCACTAGTCTAGGCTTTATTCTTGATAAAGTTCTAACACGGTCGAAACATCCATTGTTTTATGTGATCTATGAAAATCGTCATGTACCGCAGACTAGCAAAACATTAGATGTTATCGTACTTGACCATAGAATATCATGGGGCCAATTATTCTCTTTGTAATTATATGCTGGTCAAAAGAAAACACACTTGTGACATTTTTAAACATATCGAAACATTAAACATTTATAAATAACTACAAGACATCATCAGCAATATTGTGGATATAGAAGTGGAAGAGATCTGTCTAGCGTCGAGCCTGACCTGAAGAGACTAGTCTAAAATAATAAACAAATTTTCTCTTATCATCTTTTTTTTTATTTTGTTAACATTGTGGTCATTACCGTCATACATTCTGAGACAAATTGCTGGTACCCATTTACAGCTGGTTGAAGCTAAAAGATGGTAGGTCAATGAAATTTAAATAAATCTTCACGTCGATTTCCTTATTTTGACGATAAATAATAGCATAAAAGGTCAATGCCATTTTTATTATTAAAACATAAATGGAACTTTTGGGTATTAATTTCTGAAATGTTATTAATATTCCAAACAGTAAGTACAATGTACAGTGGTCTTAAAATACAATGTTACTTTGTTGAAATAAGTGCAGGTCGAAATGCGAACACTTGCAACGGCAAACAGAAAACTTCAGTAACAAGCATTACATGTTATAAACGATGCCAGACAACATTTATGTCGTTCAAGTTAATCAGCTGATAACATCTCATATTTCTTCATTTCAGGAGAGACAGAAAGCTTTAGTGCCAGACAACTACAAATCTTCTTGAAGGATGAAATGAAAAGCAATAGCTGATCTATCTAAGCGATGTACCAATAAGGAAATCCCTTACAGTTTTGAGAACTCTACCTTCAGTGATAAAGAAAAGAATCAAATAGATCAGGTCATAAAGGAGTGGGAAGACAACATATGCATTACCTTCAGAAACGCCACAAGTAATGATTCCAATTTCATCCACATTGAAGACGGAGATGTTTGCTCGTCCAATATTGGAATGAGCAAGGGGAAACATGCAATTTCTGTGCCGAAATGGTGTCGAGAAAAAGGATATATCCTTCATGAAATTTGACATGCTGTCGGATTTTATCATGAGCACAGTCATCCAGACAGGGAAGATTAAATAATTATTAATAAAGAGAACATAAGAAAGGCTGATTTATACGTTTTTAAAAACTACTCAAATTCATCAATTTAACCTACGGTCTCCCATACGATTACTTAAGTATCATGCATTATCCCAATTTTGCATTCTCTGTAAATAAATGCAGGATGATTGTGACAACTGATTCCAAATTTCATGACAAGGTTGTACAAAGAAAAGGGCTGAGTTTTTATGATATCAAACTTGCTAATTTGATGTACAACTGTAATGAAAAATGTAGGTCGACAGTGACGTGCCATAAAGAAGGGTTCATGGGAATAGACTGCAACTGCTGTGTCCAGGTAATCCAATTAAATGGTGTGATGACTCGAGAAATACAGAACGTCCGTCGGTGAAAACATCTGCAAGACCCACAAATAAAAACCCACTGTTAGACCCACGCGACGACCACAGTGAGACCTACCGCATGTACTAACACTAACCCAGCATGTGCACAGTGGGCCAAGGCAGGATAATGTAAAACAACAATTCACGACTTCACCTCATCATCATATACCATTAAAATGATGTAGACTTTGATACCTGCTGCCGCAAGTCTGCAGGAAACCCCGCTACCTACCCCCCTCAGTCCAACATTCGTCTTCAACATAAATCTTCACTCGAACAAAATCCCTCGTGTCCTCTTTCCCCACTTACCAGTTTATATTACCTTATGCCATTACCCAAGGGAAAGATAAAAGATGACTGTGGCTCCAATATTAATGTCATCAAACTTTGCTTAATTACGCCACAACATTCAGAGGTGGCATGGTCAGTGTTCTACCTCGTTTTGGCAACTCTACTCTGTGAGTAATGTACCTATCATTCTCAACTGTGTCGACCAGGGAACGTAAAAATAGAATTAAGCTTATGTTGGGTGTCATCGCGAGTAATAAGGGATGCAGGTAGTGGATGTATGAAACTAGGTCAAAATTTTGGCCCACTTATGGGTCTGTGGTAGTGGGTCCACATCTAGGTTCAAATCTGGTCCCACTAATGGGTCTGTGAATCCACTTCTGGGTTGGTGGTTTCACTTCTGGATTTAAATTTTGGTCCACTTCTGGTCCCTGGCTTCACTTGTTTGATCAGTTGATCCACTTCTAGGTGTGTGAATCCACTTTTAAGTCCGTTGGTCAGTGGTCAACTAATTAGTCCGTGGGTCTACGACAGCTGCTGACAAGATCCCTTTTTTCATCTTAGTTTTTTTATTCTTCGGTGTTAGTGGTACTCGTTTTCTCTCTCATGTGTACGCACATCACCACACTCACACACCACACATTAATCTCTCTTTACACAACACACACACATTAGTCTATCTTTACACAGCACACACACATTAGTCTATCTTTACACAGCACACACACACATTAGTCTCTCTTTACACAACACACATACATTATCTCTCTTTACACAACACACACACACATATTAGTCTCTCTTTACACAACACACACACATTAGTCTCTCTTTACACAACACACACACATAGTCTCTCTTTACACAACACACACACATAGTCTCTCTTTACACAACACACACACACATTAGTCTCTCTTTACACAACACACACACATTAGTCTCTCTTTACACAACACACACACATTAGTCTCTCTTTACACAACACACACACATTAATCTCTCTTTACACAACACACACACACATATTAGTCTCTCTTTACACAACACACACAAATTAGTCTCTCTTTACACAACACACACACATTAGTCTCTCTTTACACAACACACACACATTAGTCTCTCTTTACACAACACACACACATTAGTCTCTCTTTACACAACACACACACATTAGTCTCTCTTTACACAACACACACACATTAGTCTCTCTTTACACAACACACACACATTAGTCTCTCTTTACACAACACACACACACATTAGTCTCTCTTTACACAACACACACACATTAGTCTCTCTTTACACAACACAACCATAATTAGTCTCTCTTTACATAACACACACACACATTAGTCACTCTTTACACAACACACACACATTAGTCTCTCTTTACACAACACACACACATTAGTCTCTCTTTACACAACACACATACATTAATCTCTCTTTACACAACACACACACACATATTAGTCTCTCTTTACACAACACACACACATTAGTCTCTCTTTACACAACACACACACATAGTCTCTCTTTACACAACACACACACATTAGTCTCTCTTTACACAACACACACACACATTAGTCTCTCTTTACACAACACACACACATTAGTCTCTCTTTACACAACACACACACATTAGTCTCTCTTTACACAACACACACACATTAATCTCTCTTTACACAACACACACACATATTAGTCTCTCTTTACACAACACACACAAATTAGTCTCTCTTTACACAACACACACACATTAGTCTCTCTTTACACAACACACACACATTAGTCTCTCTTTACACAACACACACACATTAGTCTCTCTTTACACAACACACACACATTAGTCTCTCTTTACACAACACACACACATTAGTCTCTCTTTACACAACACACACACATTAGTCTCTCTTTACACAACACACACACACATTAGTCTCTCTTTACACAACACACACACATTAGTCTCTCTTTACACAACACAACCATAATTAGTCTCTCTTTACATAACACACACACACATTAGTCACTCTTTACACAACACACACACATTAGTCTCTCTTTACACAACACACACACATTAGTCTCTCTTTACACAACACACACACATTAGTCTCTCTTTACACAACACACACACATTAGTCTCTCTTTACACAACACACACACATTAGTCTCTCTTTACACAACACACACACATTAGTCTCTCTTTACACAACACACACACACACATTAGTCTCTCTTTACACAACACACACACATTAGTCTCTCTTTACACAACACACACAAACACTCATCAGGCTTGCCAAAGTTTTAATTCTTCTTCTCCGCTCTCCGTTTATTTTAATCAAGTGTCTACTAATGTTACTACTCATGTGGTGTATTATTTTATTTATTTTTTTAATTTATGTGTTGTTGTTTTTTTATACGCGGGAAGATTTTGTTTTGATTAAATTATTCAAGTTATGTAAATATGTTTATCGCCAGTAAAATAAGATTATATTTAGTAACGTTTTTTTTTCTGTTTACAAAGCACGCAGTCCCACATTAACTGATGAAATATGTTGGAATATATGCATCTAACATTACACGTACAGACAGGGCCGTCTTTACATCATTTTGGGTCCCTGATCAAAGAAAGAGTGCTCCCCCCCACTACCCCCCCCCCCCCCCCCCCCCCCCGCAGGAATAAAATTAATGGTTGATAATATTTAAAAAGATGTATTATTTGTTTTATTGTCACAATACTAATTTCAACAAAATTGTTGTTAAAACATGCTGCACAGCTGCAACTATAATCAACATTAAACATGAAAAACAGAGAAAAGAGATTTTATTTGCATGTTTTATATTATTACACATGTTATTTACAAAAACAAAAAAAATTACACACAGAAACAGATATTTACATATGTTTTTTTTTAAATAATAAGCACCATAACATATAACATCTCTTACACAATGTCAAAATCCTGAACAATTGAGAGCACGATGAACTTCTGTCTGAACTGCGGTTAACTTCGACCAGGAAAAAAAACTTGGACATCCAAATTTAGTGAGGGGCCCCCAGGCACGGCTTATAGACAGAGGGCCGGAGAGAGAGTTGGAAGTAATTGATAAACTTAAATGGTCCGTTCGCATATAAACACAAAGTTATGAGATTTTTATAAAATAATACTAAATTTTATACGGTTTTTCCGAAACCCTATACAACATATTCGCATGGGGCCCCTATGATCGTGGGCCCCGGGCAAATGCCCAACGGCCTATGGGTTAAGACGGCCCTGCGTACAGAATCCTACTTAGTTTAACGTATTTGTTTCCAGGAATACAAAAAACATATAGTTACATTATTTAAATTTAACTATTCTAACACCACGATGTTTCGCTACCGTTCTATATTGAATTTGTCCTTTCAAATGTGAATCTATTATTACGGAACAGTTAAGTGAGACACTTGTCAGCTGAATGCTTAGTGGTTATTATTGTACATTATAAACCCGGTCTATTTGGAAGTTAGACAAATAAACAACTCAATGTTAACTCTTTAAGTATGGAAGGTTTTTTATGACTTCAATTGTAGAGATTTCAGTGACAAAAATTTTTCATGGTTTTAAATATCAATCTGCACGTTTATATTTATCTAACACTTAATATATTTTATCTGAATTTTTAGATAATTAAACAAGGAATTAGAATTTACCAATACCAAAATCATACACGACCTATAAAAAGAAAATTGTTTTCACTAATCAAATTGAGAGTGACGATCAGTGTGGCTAAACGTATGTACACGAAATTGGCATGGTGTCGGGTGCGTCAAAACGTACGGAAAGAGTTAAGGCATAGTCAAATACCTCACAATATAAAGCAATTTGGGATGTGGGGATGACACAGTCTGGACATTCAAGTCAGAGAAAGAACTGCAAGAAATGATTATCATAATAGTAAAAGAGCGCATCAAGAAATTTCTCAGTCTGAACAGTAAGAAATGTTCGTACCCTTAACGAACAGGGAAAAGCGGCACAAGTGGCAGCAGAAATGACCAACTATAAGATAGATATTCTGGGAATGTGTGAAACAAGATGGCTGGGAGCGGAGAGAATAAAATTGAATACAGGGGAGATGATTTTATCATCAGGACACCAGGAACCAGGAGCACAACATAGCGAAGGGGTAGCTATAATGCTATCAAAAATGCACAGAAGACACTAATAGAATGGGAGGCAGTGGGACCAAGACTGGTGAGAGCAACATTTAGAACAACCAAAAACAAAATAAAATTACACATTATACAATGCTATGCACCAACCAACGATAAAGATGACTCAGTTAAAGATGATTTTTATAAACAGCTACAATGGCAGATGGATGCAAGACCAGCCAAGGATATTATAATCTTGATGGGAGACCTAAATGCTAAGGTAGGATCAGACAACAGAGGCTTCGAAGAGATTATGGGAAAACATGGACTTGGAGATATAAACGAGAATGGAGATATATTTGTGAATTTCTGCGCCCTTAATCAAATGAGCCTAGGAGGAACAATATTCCAACATAAAAGAATACACAAAGCTACATGGGTGTCACCAGATCATAGAACGGAAAATCAAATTGATCACATATGTATTAATAATAAGTTTAAGTCATCCTTACAGGATGTAAAAGTATATAGAGGGGCAGATATAGCTTCTGACCATCATCTTCTGTTAGCCAAACTTAAAATTAAATTAAAAAGGTATAATACAACGAATAAGGGTAGAAAGTTTTTCAATGTAGGGTTTCTTAAAGAACAAGGAATTAAAGATAAATTCGCAGTCACAATATCAAACAAATACCAAGTCCTCCAACAACTAGAAAATACAATAAATATAGAAGATCATTGGAAACAGGTAAAAAATATATGGAAAGAGACATGCGAAGAAACACTGGGGAAAAGAGAACGCCAGAATAAGGCATGGATGACAGCAGAGACCCTGGATAAAATTAAATAAAGAAAGAACAAGAAAGCAGACATAAATAAAAGCAAAACAAGAAGTAATAAAGCCAAGACACAGGAAGCTTACACAGAGGTGAACAAAGAAGTGAGAAGATGCATTAAAAGGGATAAGAGGAAATATATAGATGAACTAGCTAAAGAGGCAGAAGAAGCAGCAAATAAAGGGAATATGAAAGAACTGTACAACAGCACAAAGAAATTAGGTGGAAAATACAGACAGATCAACGCCTTTATCAAAGACAAGAAAGGAAATCTGCTTAGTAATATAAGGGAACAAATGGAGAGATGGAAAGAACACTTTGAAGAACTTTTGAACAGACCCGGCTCAAATAATCTTCCAGATATACTACCAGCAGAAGAAGAGTTACACGTAAACTGCGGAAAACCAAGCAAAGAAGAAATAATGAAAGCCATCAAACTATTAAAAGATGGTAAAGCCACAGGACCAGATGAAATTCCTTCGGAAGCCATCAAAGCAGATATTAACACCTCTACCAAGATGTTACAGGATCTATTGGATAAATTTGGGAGAGGGAAAAAATACCTAAAGACTGGAGAGAAGGTTATATGATCAAACTACCAAAGAAAGGAAGTTTACAGGAGTGCACAAATTATAGGGGAATTATGCTACTATCAGTGCCAGGAAAAATATTAGGCAGAATCATTCTGGAGAGACTAAAAGAGGCTATAGAGAAACACTTGAGAGATGAACAAGCAGGTTTAGGAAGAACAGATAATGTGCTGATAAATAACTACCTACGTATAATAGTTGAACAAAGTTTAGAACTAAAATCCCCACTATATATTGGATTCATAGATTACGAAAAGGCATTTGATAGTTTAGACAGAAGAATGCTTTGGAAGTTGCTGAGTCATTACGGAATCCCCATAAAGTTTATTAACCTGATAAAAACAATGTATGAAGGAACAAAATGTAGTGTGGTGCATGAAGGACAGCTTACTGAAGCATTTGAAATAAGAACAGGAGTAAGGCAAGGATGCCTCCTGTCTCCATTTCTCTTTCTACTGGCCATAGATTGGATTATGAAAATAACTCAAAACAACAGAAATGGGATCCAGTGGTCACTGACCAAACAACTTGATGATTTAGACTTTGCTGATGACATAGCTCTCCTATCACACAGCCATCAACAGATGCAGGATAAAATGAGTATATTAGATGAGAGATCACAACAGCTAGGACTAAAGATTAATAGAGATAAGACCAACATTATGAGAATTAATGCAGTTGGCAATAACCATATAAAACTAGGAGAAATACCTCTACTAGATGTACAATCTTACATATATCTGGGCAGTAATATAGATAAAGAGGGAGGAACAGAAAATGATACCAAAATAAGGATATCAAAAGCAAGAGGAGCTTTCATTGCACTGGGAAACATATGGAAATCCAAAGAAATTAGGCTAAATACAAAAATAAAAATTTCAACTCAAATGTTAAGTCGGTCCTATTATATGGCTGCGAAACATGGAGAATGACAAAATTGACATCACGAAAGTACAGACTTTCATTAATGGATGCTTGCGCAGAATAAAGGGATGGAAATGGCAGGACAAAGTCACTAACGTGGAATTATGGAAATGTACCGGTCAAATACCAGTGGATAAAGAGATACAGCGAAGACGATGGCGATGGATAGGACACACACTACGGAAGCCAACTGAGAGTATTACACAACAAGCCCTTTTTTGGAATCCCCAGGGGAAAAGACAAAGAGGAAGACCAAGGAATTCTTGGAGAAGACAGATAGAAGCAGAGATGAAGATGATGGGGAAGACATGGAATGATCTTAAAAGAATGGCAAAAAACAGAACGACTTGGAAAGTGTTTGTTGAAGACCTATGCTCCACCGGGAGCTAAAAGGTAAAAGAAGAAGAAAGAAGAAGAATCAAATTGAGAGTGACGATCAGTGTGGCTAAACGTATGTACACGAAATTGGCATGGTGTCGGGTGCGTCAAAACGTACGGAAAGAGTTAAGGCATAGTCAAATACCTCACAATATAAAGCAATTTGGATGTGGGGATGACACAGTCTGGACATTCAAGTCAGAGAAAGAACTGCAAGAAATGATAGACATAATAGTAAAAGAGCGCATCAAGAAATTTCTCAGTCTGAACAGTAAGAACTCAGAAGTAATGGTCATATCGAAGAAACAAACATCACCATTATGCAGCAAAAAAATAAACAGGACAAATCTGAAACAAGTGCGATGCGTGAAGTTCTTGGCCACAATAATAACATCACTTGGAAGCTCCAGGACAGAAGTAAAAAGCAGAATAGCTAATACAGTTTCAGCAAAATGAAAAGCAGAAAGTCTATGTCAATAGAAGTGAGAAAGAAAGTTCATTGGTGGTATAGAATAGAGAACCATCTTTGACCAATGGGAGCGAGGCATGGACAGTAAACAAACAAAATTAAAACAAGATTAGTGGCCACAGAGATGTGCTTTCTCTCACAAGAATATTGAAAGTTCCTTGGACTGCTAAAATACAAGGAGACAAATAATAATAAATGAATATTATTATAGAGGGAAACTTCCGAAGCGATAATCAGCGAATCAATTCAGAGGAAGAGGTATGTTTACAGCACTCGGAAAAATTGGCAAATAATCAACAACAGAAAAAAATATGAACCAAAGCAGGATCGAACCCACGTCCAGTGGCACAGCGCCTTGCCACGAAAAGCCAAACGCTAGGGAACACTGCCACTCAGCTAACTAAGAAATTAGCTATCGTGAACAATGTCTTTTCGCGCCGATTTTCTCATGACTATTGCATACGGCTGCGATCACAGCTCTGAAATACATAGTGTATCTGTATTTGTTCCTGTTAAGACAAGTATCTCCCAGATAGGGTATGTCTGAATACTTGCGTTGCAATCAAACATCTAGGACGAAACAGCACGAATAGTAGTTTCCAGTGGTATAGACTGGAGACAAATAATAATAAATGAATATTATTATAGAAGGAAACTTCCGAGGCGATAATCAGCGAATCAATTCAGAGGAAGAGGTATGTTTACAGCACTCGGAAAATGTGACAAATAATCAACAACAGAAAAAATATGGACCAAAGCAGGATCGAACCCGTACTCAGTGGCACAGCGCCTTGCCACGAAAAGCCAAACGCTAGGGAACGCTGCCACTAAGCTAACTAAGAAATTAGCTATCGTGAACAATGTCTGGCAAGGCGCTATGCCACAGAGTACGGGTTCGATCCTGTTTTGGTCCATATTTTTTCTGTTGTTGATTATTTGTTATTTTTTTCCGAGTGCTGTAAACATACCTGTTCCTCTGAATTGATTCGCTAAAAATACCAATGAGGTCCATTCTCAAAGAGACCACCGCAAAAAAAAAGAGCTCTTAAAAAAACAACAGAAAGAAATAAGCAGCATTTATTTCGGGAACCTCATGAGTAAAGGAAAGTCGGAAACTTGGTTACAAGTAGCAAAATAGAGGAAAAGAAATATCGCCGATGACAAAAAAAAAAGATACTAGATAGTTTGGAGTTACGGAGTGGAAAACCGTCAACAGCAGAATTGATACGCTACACCATGGATAGCGTGTCCTGAAAGGACATGGTCGCCTACGCCATTCGGTATAGCACATGATAGTAATGACTCATATGCACAAATTTATTAAATATAGTACATCAAATATTACTATTTTTTTTCCTTTGATACGTTGCCTGCTTTTCCGTTCTACTAAATTCTCATTACATTTCGTTTTATACTATAACCTCGCATATGTGGAAAGAGAGAAACTAAGTAAATAAGTACAACTAACCACCAAGAAAAAATAAGAGGATTAAAATACTGAACACAAGGAAAAGTAAGGATAACTAAGGAAACAACATCTTCAACCTAACCACGAACAATAGGAACATTTAGCAAAATCATAGACTCAATGATGAAAAAGGACACAACGAAAATACCTATAACATCTATTTTAAAAATAAAAAAGTATTAAGCGACACCACAATTTAGAAGACATGGGTCTTGTGTCAACGATCAATCAATTTAATAAATATTTCAATAAAAATCTATTTAATATTTGAGTACAAAAATCCGCGTATGCAATCAGACAGTAAATATTACACAACTTACGCGGCTCTCTTTTCCCAATTCCCCACGTCATTAATTAAAAAATTCAACCCATTGAAAAAAAATATGCTAATAAAACCATCACATTTAATCTATTCTCTATATAGAATCATGACATCCATATTTTGCCGTAGTGTTTCACACCAACAATTACCTCAAGTTGGCCTGGAAGCACTAATTACCACAGTTCAACCACTAAATAGTAATATAGTTCGTGGTTCTGGAACAGGATCAATAATTAAAACTGGTTAAAAGTGTTATATTTACTAAACATTCCTATTTGGCGCAGAATCTTAGGCACTAATCAAGAAAAGAGAACAGAGAATTGAAGTCCATGAGATTTAGATTTATTAAAGAGCAGCAAAATCTATTTAATAGTTGAGTACAAAAATGCGCGTATGTAATAAAACAGACATTAAATATTACACAATTTATACGTCTCCTTTTTTTCCCCACTCGCTAATGTCACGTCATGAATTAAAAATGCAAACCACCATAAGAAAATACACACGCTAATAAAATCATCAAATTTCGTATTTTCTCTATATAGAACCACCAATTCCATCTTCAACTTAAGTACCTCACACCACCAATTATCTTAAGTTGGCGCTAATTACCCCAGCGGAACCACTAAATTGTAATGAATTTAGTGGTTATGGAATCGGAAAGTACAAGCGGATCGTACATAATGCACAAAAATAATACATTACTAAATAATATTACACACTAATAAAACCAGTTCTGTCTTTTCACTGTATAAAACATTCTTTTCTTCTTTTCTCTTTCACTGCATAAAACATTCTTCTTTTCTTCTTTTCTCTTTTCACTGATACCTTAAAGGTGTCGTGGTTTATACCAGTTTTGTCGTTCTTGAACTGCTCGAACTGTCTGAATTAGTGATTTTCCTTGGTTGTTACATGTTTCTGTTACCGCATCATCCATCTTTTCCAGTGTCTTTCTCTTGGTCTTTTTCCATGCATTCTAGAGAAGAACGCCCGTCATGGTGATTGGTATATAACATCACTAAATCTCTGCATAATTCATTTGTCTATATATATATATATATATATATATATATATAATATAAAAGTAAAGTAAAGTACCCCCCGTCACGCCAAGTGGCGTATAGGGAAATATGGTGTTAGTGACCCTATATTTTACTGACCTTCAGCACATGATTTTTGGGGTAATGTGGTCGGTATTACGCCCGTGCTGCTTTTACTTTCCCAGAAAAAAATCCGGTACCCATTTAAGGCTGGGTGAACCCGGAGCCGTCGGTTGGGATCGAACCCTACCCCTTGTCCGTAGTAGTCCAGTTCACTAACCACTGAGCTATCGCGGCTCCTACTAATTTTTAGGGAATTAGTAAAACCCAGGTGTCCTCGCCAGGATTACGAACCCCGGCTGTTGCCGTGGTAAGCCAACCGATATATATATATATATATAATATAATATAATATAATAATTCAACCAACGTAATCATGCCTCCACCATGTCGTTATCAGCACTCGTTTCTGGTATCACCCCAATAGTCGTCTTTCTGGTCACTAATTACTCTCTGTGTCGACATTTTAATTTCATTTTAGTATAGTTCATTGCTGTGGTTTCTCTAGAACTATCGGTGTTTTTATCAGCACTCACTTTACAAGCACAGACTTTCTGTATGGTCACGCGCCAGGTCCATTCTGATTATATATCCAACTACCCTTTATATAATATATCTAATACTCTCATAAGTTGTATTAATACTATATATATATATATATATCATTACCATCATCATGTACCGGGCCTGCTGGCGTAGGTGATCATGTCTCTCCACAACTTTCGATCTTCAACAGTTGTTTATAATTTCTGTTGTTGACCTTCTGCCAAGCCATTCTTTTAAGCTGTCTGGTATTTTTTCTCTTTGCTTTCCTCTATCTCTTCGTCCCTCAATTTTCCCAGTATATACACTGCGCGGTGTGTATATATATATATTAAACATAAATTGTTATTTTAAGTAAAGTCCATGCCCTTCCAATAAGAATATATTTATTTGAATAAAAATTTCAAACATGCTGTTTTGTCTTATATACCGCTTCTGTGGAAAGCTATAATAGTGTGAGTTTTGGGTGTGTGTGTGTGTTTGTGTGTGTGTGTGTGTGTGTGTGTGTGTGTGTGTGTGTGTGTGTGTGTGTGTGTGTTGAAGTGCGTATGATAGACAAAATGAGTACCGCTAATACCGAAGGGAAAAAAAAAAAGAACCAAGATGAAAAAAGGAAGATAACGAACGCCAACACACAGTCTCCATTACCATCTCTAACCCCAAAACACAGCTACTGCTCTCAACAATAACACGTTTTTATGTACCTCAAAGTGGGAACAACATCTATATCATCATCATCGAGTGCCATCTCCGCAACGAAGGTTGGCTACCATGGAGCGTCATTCTGCCCTGCCTCTTGCTTTGATGATATATATAAATCCAGAAAAACTCCAGTAAAATTTCCGGAAATTTCCGAAACAAGGCCTATAATCGCCATCCCGTACTACTCGTGCTATTGGTATATGAAATATTTACTAGCATCAAACAATTATTAAAGGGATTAAAATGGGTAATCTCTTAATCTAAATGAAAGCACTTGGGATGATGTATATGGATGAACAAAGCTGAGACTTTAAGACGATAGTGCTTAAATGTTTATTATTTTAATGGTCGGATCCTCGTCAAGGCCAGCTCCTTGTCGTGGGGATGGGGCTTAATAGTCACCAGGGACTGAAAACCAAGACTGGCCAGGTCGTACAACCGAGCAAGACCACATTCTGCTCTAGCAACTTTAAGTGCTGAAGTCGGAGGCAACCAGCCAAAAGGCGCACTACAACAATCAGGATGCCACGCACTCACGCCAATGGGAAGTATGTCTATAACCGCAAATCGATGTGGCACTAGCCCTGTGATGGACACTCAGGCAGGTGCAGCGCCGGGCCCTCAGCCTCGAAAGGGCCCAACCTCTATTACTGGATGTCCTTCTCAACCGCTCTGTGGAGTCAGGGGGCGAGAGAATAGAGCTACTGGCCAATCCAAAGTAAGACCACTTAAAATAATGCACTGGAATGCTGAAGGCATCAACAGCAAAAGAGATGGGTACAGTAAAAAGAATTAGAAAATATCCTACATGAAGAACAAGTAAGCATATGCTGTTTGCAGGAAACTCATCTAAACAACGACATAGCCTTGAAGATTAGGGGATACCAGTGCTACCGATCTGACAGAAAAAAAACAGACAAAAGGGCGGAATATTGACACTTGTAAAGAAGAACATCAATGCATGTCAGATTGAAGTGTACCAACATTCTACTCCAGATCATGGCATACCTCATCTACACCAGACCTTGCTTTCCATTCACCAGACCTGGATTGGAAAATCACACGTATTGTTGGGAAACAACTTGGAGGCAACGACCACCGACCAGTCTTTTTAGTGGTGCAAAATTAGGCCCTCAGGGTGAGCAGCACTCTCTATAGATGGAACTACAAAAAGGCAAACTGGAAGACGTATCAACATTACACCAGTGTACTGACTAAAGATCTAAATACAGACAGAGACATCAACAAAATAGTTGATGAATTTAGTAGACTAATAATACAAGCTGCCAGTGAAACAATACCTAGAGGGGCACGGAAACAGTACAAACCATACTGGAGTAGTGAACTAGAGCAACTGCACAATGACATGGAAACATCAAAAGCAAGCAGAAAATAACCCTTGCCAGGAACACCACAATAACTATCAGCATGCTAAAGCCAAATTTCAATGGGCTAAACTACAAGCCAGACGGAGAAGCTGGAAAGAGAAAACAGAGTCCTTGAATCTTGAACGAAGACACAAGAAAAGTGTGGAAGCTTGTAAAACAGCTGAATGATGAGGGTACAGAAAGGAACACCAAAATTACACTGAAGAAGGGTGGAAACATCCTAACAGGTAAGCATGCAGCAAATCACTTTGCAGACTCCTTTGCAAATGACAATAACATTGAAATTAGCCTAGAGAAACGACAAGAGACCCGTTTAAAACAACAAACTGCAAGACAAGAAGAGATCCCACATGAAGTCATGGAAATACCCATTACACAAAGAGAGCTAGAGCTGGCAATATCCAAATTAAAAATGAAAATGTCACCAGGCAGTGATGGAGTGTCCAATTCAAGATTAAGAACTTGGGAACTGCAGCTAAAGCAAAACTATTGCAGATCTACATTTGCTGGATCACAGGTAGAGTGCCACAGGCATGGAGAGAAGCAATTATGATACCATTACTAAAGCCAGGAAAAGATGGTTCCAGCTATAGACCAATCAGCCTTACAAGTTGTTTGTGTAAAACAATGGAACGTATAATCAATCACAGACTGCAGTGGTGCCTGGAAAGTGAAAATCTCCTTGTCCCACAACAAGCAGGCTTTAGACAGTGTTACTCTACCGAAGATCAGGCAACCTATCTTTCTCAGGAAATTGAGGATGCTTTTCAAAAAAGAAACTGGTACTAGAAGCATGGATAGACCTAAAGAAAGCATTTGATACGGTATGGAAGGAAGGGCTTTTGAAGAAACTGAGAAATTGTGGAGTAATTGGCAGGATGTACAAATGGGCCAATGCATACCTGCATAACATGAGAGCCAGAGTGCAACTGGGTGGTCTTAATAGTAAGAAGGTCTTACTGCGCCAGGGGTACTATCTGCAACACTTTTTATGATCTACATCAATGACCTAGTTACTGACCTACCACATGGCATCAAAGTGGCAATGTACGCAGATGGCTTGGTAATGTGGTGCACAGAGGAGTATGCAACAGTGACCTCCAAATTGCTACAAAGAGCTATGAATGCACTGATTTCATGGACAAATAGATGGTATATCAGCATCAATACAGACAAATGCAGTACTACACTTTTCACTCTCTCCCCAAATCAAAAAGCAGGAGTCATCTACATAAACAATGAACATGTGAAAAGAAGACATACAATCTACGTATCTCGGTGTTACATTTGATAACAACTATCTTGGAAAAGCAGATAAATAAGGCAACCCAAAAATCTATCTATCTATTGACCTTTCGAGCCGTAACCGGCCCATAGGGCGTAGACCAAGATACACCTTCTCCTATATGAATTTTTGTTCTAGCAGTTTTCTTTAAAGATATTTTATTAAATCTCGCCATCTGTCTCTGTTCTGTGCAAGCAGTTCTATCTCATTGAGGGAGCCGATTCCTGCTGTTCTTGCCTCTCTCATCAATGTTCTTCTCAGTGTCTCCCTGGGTCTTCCTCTTTTTCAACCCAAAAAGCAAGGAGAATATTGGTTATTCTAAGAAAACTGTGTGGAATCACATGGGGTGCGAGTGGGAAAATACTTAGTAAAGTTTACCAACAGAGTATGCGCCTACATTTAGAATATGGATCATCTGCATGGTGCTCAGCATCAAACACCACACTGCAAGAACTGGATAAAGTACACAACCAGGCACTTAGGGTCATCACAGGAGCAATGAAATCAACACAAATATTGGAGATGGAGAAATTGTGGAGGATACCAGCCTTGAGAGAACGGAGGGACACAAAGGTGCTAATACAAGCAGAAAAATTTGCATGCATGCCGAGACATCCAATGAAGGACCGATTCCAAAATCTTGCATTGGGACGACTTCAGAGAAGCAGCTTTATCCACCAAGCCAAGCGTATTAGTAGACAAACACCAGACATGCCAAGAGTTGTTAACCCCTACTGCCCATACCAGAACAGACTCCCTCGACAGATGAATCAGAGTTGTCAATACAAATATGGACAGAAGTGAAAGGAATAGTTGACAAAGAAGAACAAAATAGTCTACAGCGAAAAACAATAACTCTCAGTTTCCTGGATGAAGAATACCCACAAGACCTATGGATTCGTGTGTACACAGATGGATTAGCACAGAATGCAGTAAAGATTGGGGGAGCAGGTGCATATATAGAGTGCCCAAATAACATTAGGGATATGAATAAAATAGCAACAGGGTAGTGTTGTCACAATTATGATGCAGAGATCCAGGCGGTAGGGTTGGCAATGGAGAGACTGCTGAACAGTAATCTTAGCCCACAGCCTGTAGTGTTTTTGACAGATGCAAGATCAGTACTCCAGGCACTACAATCCAGAAAATTACCACATCTGCAGACCTTATTGACTGAACTCTGCAAGCACCACAGGGTTGCCCTGCAGTGGATCCCATCTCACTGTGGAATACCAGGAAATGAGAAAGCAGATCAGTTGGCAAAGGAAGGTTCAACAGGCACACAACTAGATACACCGATTACATACCATCATAAGAAACAGATAATCAAATCAATCAGAGGACCACAAGCCCCAAATCAGGATGTCTTTCATAATATGAATAGATACGAAAAGATTATCATTATACACCTCAGAACAGGACACAATCGACTCCATAGTCACATGTATACAAAATTCAAGATAGGCACCTCAACTACTTGTACATGTGGACAGGCACCCCAGACTGCTGAACACATACTTCAAGACTGCACTGAATATAGTAGACTGAGGAAAATCCATTGGCCCATAGATACAACACTACAGACAAAACTATATGGGCCACTGCAAGAATTACAAAAGACAGTAACATTTATACAAGAAGCGACATTGCAGATATAGACAATACTTCGGGGAAACGAAAGATAGATAGATAGATAGAATGATCGGATTTTGTTCTCTTCATGAAATGATGCACTGAAAAAGATTATATTGCTTTCTTTTGTACAAATAATCCAAAAATCACTAACAGAAATAGATAATTACAATCAACCAATCAGACAGTCTTATTGGTTCGGCCACATAACAAGACAAAAAGAACTAACAATGACTCAAGAGCCTTAAATAAACGCTACGAAAACGCCAGATTAAGAGGAAGACCGAGAAAGAGATGGATAAAGGGAATACTAGAGTCACTAGGAGGAATAACATCAGAAGAGGCCAACAGAAGAGCAAAGAATCGCAGATTGTTTCTCCCTCGGCGCCAACGGCAGCAGAGAAAGGATAGAAGAGGAAGAAGAAGACAGTCTTAAATTAACACAAATTAGGACTACTCCTAATAGTTTTAAAACAGATAATACTGACAAGAGGAGCCCGTAAAAAATATTCTTTCCTTCTGTTGTATTTTAGGAGCTCCATTTTTGTAGTGGCTTCTACAAATGAACTACTCTGAAAAGTTTTCAAACATAAAGTCGGTATTTTTTCATACAATCACCATTATATATAAGTAAGGGTTCCCTTCACAGCGAAAGAAGTACCGGGAACATGGTGGTTGTGCTCACATTTTTTTTCAGTGACCAACGATATATTTTTATGGATGATACCAAAACAGGTCATACAATTTCCAATTAAACAATCTTCGATCTCACCAATTTACAAAAGCTGGGAGAAAATGTGTTAGTTTGAAAAAAAAAGTCACTACATCCGGCTTTCACAGTGCGTGTCCTATTCATCGCCCTCATGTGTGCGCACCTCTTTGTCCATTAGTGTTTGTCACAGCAGCGGACGGTGGGTTTGAAAATAGATGAAATCAAACTTAAAGGTTGACCTTTGACCCGGTAATTTGATATATAACCGGGCCTAGAAGAACTGGAATATTACATTAACATTAACAACTGGAAAAATTGAGGGACGATGAGATAGAGGGACGCAAAGAGAAAAAATAACAGACAGCTTAAGAGAATGGCTTGGCAGAAGGTCAGCAACAGAAATGATAAATAACTGTCGAGATCGAAAGTTGTGGATAGACATGATCACCTACGCCAGCAGGACCGGTACTTGATGATGATGAATAGATAGACATGGTTTTGCTGTTAAATAACATTTCCTCTCAGTTTTGTTTGAAGACTTTTTTTTAACGTAAAGACAGTGCAGTGATTCTAAGTTAGCTTCAGATAAGTGTGCCTCCTATAGTCTCTACTTCTATATGTTTCGTTAAAGAGATAGAATGCCATATTGTTAGTTACACTTGAGATCATTTGGTTTCCATCAAAAAGGGGAGACAATAGCCAGTAATTGTGGCTGCCCCAATCTATCCCTTGATTACAAACTTCACATATCTCTGACAGGTTTTCTGCGGAAGAGAATGAAATGAGTCTTTCTTCCCTTACTGAGAGAGGATACCCTAATCCACCAACCAGACCACACATATTTCAATAGCAATTACATCTTCATGTCAAGCTATATTGTTACATCTTCCGTCATCGTAAGATTTCTTTTTCTCATACTTCTTCTTTCCTGCTTCATTTCCCTTTCAGCGTCTAGTGGAGATATAATTTGTATTTTGTTATGTTTGTCCATGGTGCTGTTATGTTTCCAAGTGTTAATAATATCCCATAAAGCAATTTTCTTCTAGGTTGGCTCATGAGAATGGTACTTTCGCAACGTTTATTAAGGGCGCGTTGATAAGTTGGTTTTGGTCTTTCTGTCTTATTCATTAACTAAATCATTTTATCTGATGTTTCATTATGTATTCTATGGTGAGAATTATTCTTAGCTTTTCCTTAATTCTTCAATTCTGATCGCGTATCTCAGCTGTTTCCTGTCATTCGTCGAACACAATTAATCTTTTGGGAGTGATTTTTTAAAACATGTAGTTATTTAATGAAGTTATTTCCTTGAGTCTAGAGTCCAGGTATGGCATTAATAGCAAACATTGGGATGAAGATTATGTTGCCGTGTGACCGTTTTGCCTCCAGTGTTATTTTCTTGTTGGGCAATAGTGGTGATAGATGCCCGATGATATTACAAGCTTCGTTGCAGCCTGAGTCTATTTGTGTAGATTGTGAATTATCCTTCTCAGTAGAGAATGACTTTCCAGACATTGTATTTAAATACCTCCGCTTCTTTGTCTTTTGTCAGGAAACTATCTTTATGTTGATTTATATTCTTTGTTCTTTTAATGGCGATGTTCATGTTGTATTAAGTGTATGTTCATTTACTTAAGTCTGAGTGTCTTTGTTGATCTTCTATTTTTCCATGTATCATGAGACTTGAACAAATATGAGATTAAGAAATTATTTCTTTTTTAACAAAACAAGAGGTTCTTAACATTGTAATACATTAAACGAAATTGTGAGTGTTAGCTAGAAGCCGATTAGGGTATGTAGTAATGCACACATCCAGTAGTGAGAGAGTTCCGTTTTTGTACTAGAAAGTACTGTAAATGCAAATGTGTTAGACTATGAGTTAAATAATGACTTAGGAGGAAATGTGTTTCAACTTCGGGTTTATTGTATCGTCAATGAGGTTGTGTATGTTTACAGTTGCTTTAAAAAGATGAACTTTGGTTTGCAACGTGGATAAAGTCCAGCGACGAACATGGTCTATTTTATCCGTAATCTTGGGCTCAGTTTGTCCTACCGTCCGCATCTATGTCGCCATGTATTACATGCTTTAGCAGACGACCTTTCTAACGGAATCAAGAGTGTTGTACCTTGACTCGTGAGTCACTTGAATCCAGAGGCTGCAGACGCAGACAGAAGAGGCGAGATTAGCGCTGTTCCTAAATTGAATTAGTTTCTTGTGGATCTTCCTCTAGGTCTTCCTCTTTTTCTGTTTTATGCCTAGGTGGAGATACGACATTATTGTGGTCGTGAGATCTTTTGAGACGTATTAAAATATGCGATCCATCAGAACATTGCACTGTCATTATTCAGTGTGTGTCCAATCACAAAGAAAGTAATTAATAAATCACACCCTACGACCTAGAGGTGGTGCACTATGTATATGGCGAACATGTCCTGTTGGGTTAACACAACGACTTGAAAAGAGTACTCATTTATAGTACACAAGTGTAGTAATAGTGATCTTACTACATGACAAATACTTTTCAATTGATATCAATAATTATTATTTCAAGAATTGAGAATGACTTCAAAATGAAGAAACGAATACATAGTTTGGTCTAGCTATTAGTGATCGGTGAGACGGAAACAAAAACTGTTGTATTCCAATGAGTTGGACCAATGTTTGCAGATCGCGCTGTATATCTCTACAAACTCAAAGTACGCCCACCTAGCCTCCTTTTAAGAGCTGGCGAAAATGTGGACGAATGGTCGGCCCACTGCGCTGGAGAAAAAAGAAGAGAATTAATTAACATTGATAGTTCGCAATGGTGGTCTATAAGAACATTCTTGTACCTGGAAACAAACAAATGGATAGTGAAATCAACACACTATTATAATGTTGCCGTTTTAACCAGCTTCGATCGACACATTGATTTTAAAAGATTGGGCGCGTGTAAGATATTTGAGAAGGAAAAATATTAAAACTCACGTTTGGCTTCTGAGAGGCTAAATGTCCAATACAGATTACATTTTATTTATTAATTTAAAAAAAAAAAAACATTTTTACAAATCTTCAGCCAGTTATGAGACTAGTAAAGAGATGTCGCTCACATAACAGTGACACAGATGACGTAATTTCTAATGCGTCTCTGTAAATAACAGCAGTGGAAGGAAACACTTATGTACGCAAAGTCTTCTATTGAAATAGTTTTTCCTCTTACTTCCTTCTTAACGCATATTGCCTTTGTTGCATGATGTTCCTCTTCTGCCCTAAGCCGGCGACAGGGAGGCACCATTTTGTCCTCCACTGTTTAGGACGTTAAAATGGCGTAATTGTGTTCTCTATCTACTTAACAGCAAAACAACAAAGCTTCAATGTCTGCGTATTTTTGTCTAACACAATCTATAAGCCACGAGACAGACTTCTAAACTGAATGCAAAATAAAAACTTGCTTGACTCACACATACTTCAACATTTGACAAAGTGATGACGACACATCATTTTTTTTCAAAGATTGATTCCTATCAGCTGCTACGTCAAAATGTTATTTTAAAGTCGCAGAAGTGATTAAAAATGAATATTAAACACGTTTACATTTCCGCCAAATCTGTGAGTGAAATTTGTATATAAATGAAAGAACATTACGCTTTTTATTGAGAACAAAAATTCTTTATTTGTGTGTGAACAGTCGTCGCTTGTTTGCTTCTATATTTCAATGCATTTGTCAAACGTCTGATTTTAAATAACAACTGCAGCGTTGCAATCAATCATTAATAATATAGTACTCAACTGAAAAGGGATACAGTTAGGATATAAAATAACGATAAAGTTATTCTAACACAACGACATAGTCTTAGAACTTCTAAAACGAGAACTTAAAATGAAGAGACCGACTTTGAGAACATTAAATTCAGTTTTCGCTGTTTGTGTGGTAAGTTTTTATCATTTATAATCGTTGTTGTTTGGTGTGTACACAATAAAAGCATTGTATTTAATACATTTCAGCATCATCTATCACATTGATGGAAGTAGATGTAAGGGCGGGAACTTTTTTGTATAAAGTACGATGAACAGTAATAAGTCTACGTGCTACCTGATAGCAAACGTCGTTTGTCATGTAATCTGTTTGTAGGATTGTTATTGTTATTGGCTATGGAAGGCCTCGGTCTCACAGCAAACGAATTAAAATCCATAATTGCTCAACCGCCCGTGCCAGTGGAATCATCCGAATTACTAACTCATCTCCCAAACAAAGAAAGGTAACTGTAGTCCTCATCGTAGCAGTCTCAGCACACGCCAAAAGACATAAGGCGAAACCGCGCAGAAAGTGAACACAGCCAACTGTTCCCCGTCATACGATATCATCATTCATCGTAAACAAGCGGGATATCGAAGCAGGATCAAAACGGATGAGACACACAGCTCACGGTGTGCACAGAGCACTTAACTCAGTAGCTCCTGCAACAAGTCGGACTTGGAATATGAGGAAACTGCAAGAAGGAACACTTTTCAGACATAGCCTTCAATGGTTCCTGCCGCCTATCCACCATATACCATGGGAGTTTACGTCCTCTCGAAAATGATGATCGTCGTAGCACTTGATGATGTTAGGCCATCGTTGATGACTCCAATTCCAAACATATAGACATATATATATATGTTTGTAGGATATATATATGTTTGTATATATATATATATGACATATATATGTTTGTAGGATATGGTGAATATAGTGATATCCTCCTTTTACATATTTCATATTTGTTTGATCACATATGCATATGATATGGTAAATAGACAAACCAATGAAAAGACGATTTCACCATTTTCACCCTCCCATGCTCTGGTTTTGGTCACCAACAAGCATTTTTCCGTGTCTGTACCACATATTTTAATGATAGAGGTAAAGGCATCAAGATGCACCAAGATGCGTAGAGATGCGAAGCTGCTGTAAAGCTGATGATAATGGCGATACTAAAAAAAAAAGAAGAAGAAAAGTGGTATGGTGACAGCTTTACGTGGTAATGGACGAAACAAAAGTCGACGTTTGTTTCGTCCATTACCAAGTAAAGCTGTCACCATACCACTTTTCTTCTTTTTTTTTTTAGTATCGCCATATTTTAATGATCCATTATCACCCCTCGCTTATCGCTAAGTTGTATGCGGTATGCCTTGCTGGTTCTCTCGCTTTAACACTCCTCTATATTTCATAGCTGTACCTGTTCAGCATTACGCCACACCTTTCACGATCCCGAGTCTTGATCTGTATCACGCTTAACTGCATTACTACGCGTCTGACTCTTAGGTCTAACCATGTGACTGATTGTCCAGCTGACTTTTGACAGCCTTCCAATATCGTGAGTGGACGGATTCTACCAACTAAGTCTACGTTTATATAGAATCATTCTTTATTTATACTTTTACATTTTCACATTTTTACCTATACTCAAAATGTAGCACATATCTCGCTCTCTCTTTCTCGCTCGCTCTCTCTTTCTCTCTCGCTCTCTCTCTCTCTCTCTCTCTCTCTCTCTTTCTCTCTTGTACCATTATTTCCTCTTGTATTCCTCTATCCACTTCTCCTTCACTTACCAGTCATTATCATCCTAGATGAAGTAGCATTTATCTGTGCCTCATTGTTTGTTATTGCTGTCCTAGTTCTCTGAATAAGGCCGCATGGAAGACTGAAGCGTTAGTATTCTGTTGTGTTTGTGTATGGCTGTTACCACACCTTGTAGGAGTGTATGTTACACCCAACTATTAGCTACTTTGTTCGCTGTAAATCACATTAACATTTTTCAGAGGAACGTGGGTCATAAAACTGTGTCAGTAGCTAGGTATTTGCCACAGTTAGGATTCGAATCACCGAACAGCATGATTGATTTTAATTTCAGAAAATCGATATTGTGTGTTGCCAAACAAGAAATCTAACATTATATTTTGTTTAGCAATATCACACAGAGCCGTCTACAATGTTATTTCTGTTTCTTGGAGAGTAATATTTACTTAAAGCCAACATTTTGTTTCTACAAAACAGCTGACGTTCTATCTGAGAATTGTTTCTGGCCGGTCTATTGATGAGATCATTTCAAATTCCTCAACTGATGTTACCAGTTTTGAGCAAACAGAAGGACCTGACAATGGTCGTGAGCGAGACATGATGTTAACTTTGGAAGAATATAATGATATTCATGTAAGTTGTTGAGATGTATAGGATAATAATTTTAAATAATAATTTATAATAATTATATGGTTATCATACACGTTTAATTTTGACATGTTATCAGGCATAACTCTATTCTGTGTCTGACTTCTGTAGACTGTATTATCTAATTCCGCTGTGAAATATTCATCGCTTTTATGTGTGTATTAAACTTACGGGTAGTGATCATCGATACAGGTGTTCTCAGAGTCCAGGCCAGTTGCATTATAACGCTCAAAACTGTGACACGATGACTTCTTTATTCCTGCAAACACTACCTGCTATAGCACTATCTCCTCTAGTCAGACATCTCTCTCTTTAGCTGTTCCTTATCTAAATTATTTGAGTCTGCTCTACTCATTTTATCAATTTTATATTGAGCTCTAATATAACTTATACATTCCTTGATTATTACATTCACTATCTAGAGTACTTATAAAATTATCATCAAATTAAAAAAACATAATTGGACACACCACATTCTAATTATAAGTGGCTTCTCCACTCTTATAAAATGTAAGTAATCATTCTACCTAATAACTAAAAGTCTAAAATTATCCAACTCTCTGTCACATTACACATTTCAACGTTACTGCGAACGCATCCAATTTGTTTTTGTCTACGCTAATAACATTCAACCTCAAACTTTCCCGCCCGGCCTGTTCTAAGAATATCTAACTACATCTTGAAGATCTTGGGTTGCTGGGTTGCTTTAAAGGCTGTTTCTCTTCTTAACATCTTGATCTCTTTCTGTTTATGTTCTAGCTCTGTTAGCCTCAGACAGTCCTCACTTACTGTCCTCGCTGTCTAGTCCTTAGATTCCTTGCTTACTTGTTCTCATGAAAAATGAACTAACCATTGTCTGTGGTTCACTTTTCATATGAGTATTTCTGAAACAAACTCACGGAGCTACCGATTGTAGTAAACCAACTCATCCTACAAAATGTTTATCCATTCTCAAGTGACTCAAGCAATACCACGAAGCGTTCCGCCTCACTAACTGCTCACATTTGAATTGACCAGTCTGACACTACCACAACAGTTTGATCTTGATCCATGCCGAGTCTTCAGACGTCACATAGGGCTGATAGTTTCTATTTTTTCGCCACCCATCTTTATTCTGGACGAGGTGTTTGATCGTAACTAATAAGTCTATGACTGCCAGCTTTGCTTCTCTTATAAGTGTTCATTTAAGTGCCTTTCTAGGTCTTCCTCTTTTTCTATATCCTGGTGTTACCCATAGAGGGTCTATTTTAGAATTCTCATGTCTCTTCTCAGCACATATTCGACATATGTCCATCTTCCCTTCCTAAATGTGGATGAGATCCCTGGTTGCATGGCCATTTCTCGTATCTCAGTGTTAGTCTTTAATTCATTGTACACAGTATTTTTCTTATACATTTGTTTTCAAAAACGTTTAGTTTTTCTCTTGACTTCTTTTGCTGTTTTCATCTTTCGCATGCATAGGTAAGTGCTGATGATACATTTGAGTTGATTTTTCTAAGTTTTGTTTTCTTGTTTAGTAATTTTTAATTCTATATTTTGACCAGAAAATACAAAATAATTAATATAGCCTTCTTTGTCTTAACGACTTTTGAAAGCATGTATTGTTTAAATTCTATTTAAACTATCTGACGCTGCTTTCCTGGTTAATTTCCATTTCTGCCGAATTAAAATTAAAACACTTGAGTCTTGAGGTTCATTTCCAATTTCTCAGCACAATTTGAAAACACAATTTTCCACCAGTAAATCACGGTCCAAAATCATTTTTAATCGAAGAAAATGTAGATAGGAAGTTTTTCTCAGAGATACTGTCAATAAATAATTCCCTAAAAATTAGTGGGAGCCGCGATAGCTCAGTGGTTAGTGAACTGGACTACTACGGACAAGAGGTAGGGTTCGATCCCAACCGACGGCTCCGGGTTCACCCAGCCTTAAATGGGTACCGGATTTTTTCTGGGAAAGTAAAGCAGCACGGGCGTAATACCGACCACATTACCCCAAAAATCATGTGCTGAAGGTCTGTAAAATATAGGGTCACTAACACCATATTTCCCTATACGCCGCCACTTGGCGTGACTGGGGGTACTTTACTACTACTTTTACTGTCAATAAACATGAAGATAGAAGTAAAATTTACATTTAGTAAATGAAGTATGTACTGGGGGTCTTGAAGATGCTAACTTTGGTTAATGTTGGATTGCTTATCCACTGACACCAAGACATTCAAGATCAGTTTGCTAACACAGTAGGACTTCAAATAAACTGAGAGAAAACTTAAAGATTATGAGAATAAATTCCCTCATATAACGTAATTATAATTTAAAGTAATTAGTGCAATGTAATTAGAAAGTTATGTTCAGAGTATTGAGACTAGAAAAAGAGGATCACATTAAATACGTAGGAAGCCATATTTCATGAAATAGCGATATTGAGAAAGAGATGTTTGCTCGAACATGCATATCAGCCCAGGCATTCAATAGACTTAGAAACATTTGTAGTTCAATTAGTCTCCATCTCAGCTCCAACCTTAGAATGTATGTCTTATGTGTGACTCTTATACGCAGCAGAAACGTAGAGAACCATACGGTAGAAAGCCGGCTTTGAGGATTCGAAGGACGCTGTCTTCGGAAAATTCTAAACATATGTTGGGATCAATATATCGTAAGAAAAAAGTTACCAGAAGATCAGGCAAAAGAAGAATGTGGAAATGAGGCCATGCTCTTCGAATGGATCGAACCAAACATCTACATCTAGCATTAACATGGACACCGCATGGCAAACAAAGAAGAGACCATTGTGGACATCAAGACGAACCACACATGATGAAATGATAAGAGACTGGTAAGCTCTGGCGAGAACTCTCCATGCTTGCTCCACACCGTATTGGGTGGAGATCTCTAGTGGGTGTCCTATACTCCCACTGGGATTCAGAGAATTAAGAAAATGAAATGAAGTGCCTAATTAACGCTATTTTAGTGCTGCAGGTAACTTTTACTTTCCCAACAACATGATTCAACAAAAAATATTTTGAGCAACAGTTCACCACCGAGAAGACAATCGGTGTTTTTGTTTGTCAGGGGACGCTTCTATTGAATGTCAGCGAAGATAAAACAAATCTTTCCAAAGTGTTATTTCTGTTGAAAAGGTTAAGATCTGAAAGGGTCGAATGACGAAAAAAAGGGCAAAGTTTTTTGTATCTCAAATCTGTTTGCAACACAGAATTCGAATGACCCATTCATATTAAATATGCGTGTGTTTTGTTTTTGTCTTTGTGTATATGTGTGACAACGATCATCACTTTTATTAAAAATGATTCATTCAGCCATTAGACTTTCACCCATTCAGTTGTATAAGCTGATCACTAGTCTAGTCTTTGTTCTTGATAAAGTTCTACACGGTCGAAACATCCATTGTTTTATGTGATCTATGAAAATCGTAATGTACCGCAGACTGGCGAAACATTAGATGTTATCGTACTTGATAATAGAATAACATTGGACCAAACCTCTTCTTTGTAATTATATATTGGTCTGCTTTCATTAAATTGTTACATACTTGATAGAGTTTCACACCCATGAAGTCGGCTCTAAACATTGAATTTAATTAATATTACAATGCACGAATGTGATTTATGGCTACAGAATTATGTAAGAATGATAAAAATATTAATGAATAAAACAACTGCAATTCTTGGTCAAGATTCGTCTCGAATTTTCTCGAGATTCTCGAAAATAATATCTGAACACCTATGGATTTGTCCGGTGTGCAGTGATGATGATCCTAACAACAACAATAAAAACAACTGTAAATGATTATTAACAAATTTACCTAAACGTGTTAATTGAGGCATTATAATTTATGCTTCATTATTAACAAAAAATGTCTGGTTTGTATATGATTTAAAAGAAAAACACGCTTAACAGTTTAGAGATATCGAAACGTTAAACATTTATAAGTAACTACAAGACATTGTCAGCTATGATGTGAATATGGAAGTGGAAGAGATCTGTCTAGCGTCGAGCCTGGCCTGAAGAGACTAGTCTAAAATAACAGACACATTTTCTCTTATCATTTTTTATAAATTTGTGTGAACAATGTGGTCATTACCGTCATACATTCTCAGAAAAATAGCTGGTACACATTTACAGCTGGTTGAAGCTAAAAGATTGCAGGTTGAGGATCGAGGAAGTTATAATAAAGCTTCACGCCGATTTCCTTATTTTGACGTGAAGTCATATCATTAAAGGTCAATGTCATTTTATCTTCACCACTTTATAAAATCATGAATCGAACTTCTGCGTTAATTTTATGAATTTTTTTTTAAATCTTAAAAACAATAAGTACAATGTACATTCATCTTAAAATATAATTTTACTTTGTTGAAATAAGTGCATGTCGAAATGCGAACAATTGCAGGTATAAACAGAACACAACAGTGGGATTTGTGAATTATATTAATTATTTTAGACCACACTTATGTCGCACAAATTAATCAGCTGATCACAAACTTAATTTTCTTCATTTCAGGAGAGACAGAAAGCTTCCAAGTCAGACAACCTCAAATCTTTATCGAGGATGAAGAGAAAAGCAATAGCTCGTCTATCTAAGCGATGGACCAACAAGACAATCCCTTACAATTTTCAGAAAAATACCTTCAATAAAAAGGAAAAGAAGGAAATACGTAATGCCATAAAGGAGTGGAAAGAGAACACGTGCATTAAATTCAGAAGAGCCAAACAGAATGATAACAATTTCATCACTTTCAAAAACGGGCCAGGCTGCAAGTCCAAAGTGGGAATGATGAAGCAGAACCAGACGATTTATCTGGGGAAATGGTGTCGAAAAAAGGGATATATCCTTCATGAAATTGGACATGCTGTCGGGTTTTTCCATGAGCACAGTCGTCCAGATAGAGACGATTACGTCTATATTAATGAGGAGAACATAAATGAAGTTAGTTTAGGCAATTTTCTAAAATGCAAACGTTCAGACATTTTAACCTACGGTCTTCCATACGATTACAGAAGTATCATGCATTATCACAATCGGGCATTCTCTGTAAATCAAAACTGGACGATTGTGACGACCAACCCCAAATTTAATGAGACGATTGGACAAAGAAAAGGGCTGAGCTTTTATGATATCAAACTTGCTAATTTGATGTACAACTGTAGTGAGAAGTGTAAGTCGACAGTCACGTGCCCTAAAGAAGGGTTCCTGGGAAAAATTGCAAGTGTTGGTGTCCAGGTAGTCCAGGTAATCCAGTTAAAGGGTGTGATGAATCTAGAAATACAGAACGTCCGTCGGTGGAAACATCAGCACGACCCAATAATAAACGCACAGTTAGAGCCACACGACGACGCACATTGAGACGCATGAAATGTGACTGATACAAGATGTTTAAAGTGAGCCAACGCAGGATATTGTTAAACTATCAACAAAGTCAGAGCGGACTGTAAATCTTCATGTTCAGTGTGCACCAATGGTTATGTCTCCACTACCACTTGTAAAAATACTAGAAAACATTCGTTTTGTGGAAATCGTGGCTTTTGTGAATGAAGATAAGGCTCTTTTTATGAGAAATTACTGTCCTGAGACCTGCGGTATTTGTGCGAATATTTAGAGCAACACTGGAGAAATGAACAGTGGAAACCATTCTAAAGAATGTAAAGCAAATAATTTGTGTCTTTAAGTTTTGTATTATTATAAGCATTGTGGTGTTCGGTTTGTTTAGATCATAAATATGACATTGTACACAATTAGAACTGTATTAATGTTGCAAATAAATTGTAAAATCACATATATTTCATACATTATAGCAAATAAAAATATTCCACAAAGAAACACAATTATTTGAATCACCTATCTATTATACAATCACTTCATTAATGAACTTATTTATAGAGATCACATTTTCAAGTTTTATGGTCTGTACAGATCTATCCATATTTCTTCAAGTATGTTCCATTTCACCTCAACTGCTCCATGACGCTAATGAATCGTCGGATCACAATCAACGGCCGCAACTGTTCTCTTCCATTTTTTTCTGTCTCTCCTTGTGATATGTGAATTACGACATCATTGCCTGCTCATTCCTTATATCGTCATTCGTGTTTTTTTTTCCCTTTCTATATCTCTGTGGGTTACCCATTTCACAGTACAATCGTAGAGTGATCCAAAGTCTATGATGGCTAAAAGTGTTTGTACAATATTAGTTGCCGAGAGTAATGACCGCGAAATGAAATTGATATCAACCTGGATAAAACACCACCTCCCCTCCCTCCCCATCTCTCCAACTCACTTTCTGCGAGGAAATGTGGAAAGCAGACAAAGAAGGATGTTGGAAGATAACAACAAAGAATGGACAAGCCTCGACTTCCCAAAGAACGATTTAAGATAAAGATAGACGGAGAAGGTTGTCGAAGTCTGTCAGAAGAGTCCCTGCGACTTCCGGGGTTAAGAGATGAACGAGAAGACGATAATAATTTCCAGACATTTATTGTTGACACCAAATCTTGTATTTGTCCTATAATCATAATTGTAACTAGTTTGCAGTGTCTTCTTCTCTTTATTTTCCCCTATTTTTCTTTCTTATTATTCTTCTTAGTTAACCGCACGACTTCACCTCTTCATCGGCTACCATTTAAATGATGTAAAGTAGACTTTGATACCTTCTGCCGCAAGTCTACAGCAAACCCCGCTACCTACCCCCCTCAGTCCAACATTCGTCTTCAACATAAATCTTCACTCGAACAAAATTCATTGTGTTCTCTTTCCCCACTTACCAGTTTATATTGTTTTACCTTATGTCATTACCCAAAGGAAAGATAAAAGATGCCTGTGGCTCCAATATTAATGTCATAAAACTTTAATTAATTACGCCACAACATTCTGAGGTGACATGGTCAGTGCCCTACCTCGTTTTGGCAACTCTTCTCTGTGAGTAATGTACCTATCATTCTCAACTGTGTCGACCAGAGAACGTAAAAATAGGATTAAGCTAATGTTAGATGTCATCGCGAGTAGTAATGGATGCAGGTAATGATGTATAAAACTGGTCAAAATGTTGGTCCACTTACGAGTCTGTGGGTAGTGGGTGCACTACTAGGTTCAAATCTGGTCCCACTAATGAGTCTGTGGATCCACTTCTGGGTTAGTGGTTCCAATTCTGGGTTTAAATCTTGGTCCACTTCTGGTCTTTGGGTTCATTTGTGGGTCTGTTGATCCACTTCTAGGTGTGTGAGTCCACTTTTAAGTCCGTTGATCAGTGGGTCAACTAATTAGTCCGTCGGTCTACTGCAGCTGCTGGCAAGATTCCTTTTTTCATGCTAGTTTTTTTTTATTCCTCGGTGTTGGTGGTACTCGTTTTCTCTCTCATGTGTACGCACATCACCACACTCACACACACACACATTAGTCCCTCTTTACACAACACACACACATTAGTCTCTCTTTACACAACACACACACATTAGTCTCTCTTTACACAACACACACACATTAGTCTCTCTTTACATAGCACACACACATTAGTCTCTCTTTACACAACACACACACATTAGTCTCTCTTTATACAACACACATACATTAGTCTCTCTTTACACAACACACACAAACACTCATCAGATTTTGCCAAAGTTTTAATTCTTCTTCTGCGTTCTCCGTTTATTTCAAGCAAGTGTCTATTAATGTTACTACTCATGTGGTTTATTATTTAATTTATTTTTTAATTTATATGTTGTTTTTTTTTTCTATACGCGGGAAGATTATGTTTTAATTAAATTATTCACGTTATGTAAATATGTTTGTCGCCAGTAAAATAAGACTCTATTTAGCCACGTTTTTATTTCTCTTTACAAAGGACGCAGTCCCACATTAACTGATGAAATATGTTGGAATATATGCATTTAACATTTCCCGTACAGAATGCTACTTAGTTTAACGTATTTGTTTCCAGTAATACAAAAAACATATAGTTACATTATTTAAATTTAACTATTCTAACACCAGGATGTTTCGCTACCATTCAATATTGTATTTGTCCTTTTAAATGTGAATCTATTATTACGGAACAGTTAAGTGAGACACGTGTCAGCTGAATCATCGTCATCATCGAGTGCCGTCTCCGCATCGACGGTTGGCTACCATGGAGCGCCATTCCACTCTGTCTCTTGCTTTGATGGTGCAGATTGTCATAGGTTGACTTGTCCATTTTTTGATGTTACTCGTCCATGTTAGTCTTGGTCTGCCTCTGCCTCTTTTACCTTGTATTTTACCTTCCAATATTACTTTTATTAGGCTGTTGTGTCTTTTAACATGACCCAAAAATGTCATTTGTCTTGTTCTAATTGTGTTTAGTAGTTCTCTTTTCATTTTTAGTAGTTTTAAAATTTTGCCGTTTGTTTTCTTTTCTTTCCATCCAATTCTACCTATTCTTCTATAAATCCACATTTCAAAGGCTTCAATTTTCTGTTTTGTTTTCTGGTCTAATGCCCATGTTTCTGCACCATACAGGAATATTGAGAAGATGTAACATTTTGCTATTCTTAGTTTTAGTCCTGCTGTTATTTGTTTTGATATTAGTATATTTTTCATGGCATTGAAATTACTTTTTGCCATACCTATTCTTTTGTTTATTTCAGTTGTTCATTTTCCATGATTGGTTATAGTATGTCCTAGGTAGTTGTAGCTCTGGACTGTCTCCAGATGTATTCCTTCAACTTTGATATTTAATTGTAGGTCTTGAGAATATTCTTTGTTTATAATCATAATTTTAGTTTTTTGATAATCATATCTAGTCCATGCTTTTTGCTTGTCGTATTTATTACATTAAATAATTGTTGTAGATCTTTAGGATTTTCTGCTAGTAGGACGGTATCATCAGCATATCTTAGGTTATTGATTATCTTCCCATTAATGTTTAGACTTGGCATCTCAGTTATATTTTTAACAATTTGCTCAGTGTAAAAATTGAATAAGCTTAGTGATAGGATGCATCCTTGTATTACTCCTCTTTTTATATGAATTGGTGTAGAGTTCTCTTTGTTATATTTTATTATTGCTGTTTTCTCCCAGTACAAATTACATATCAGTCGTATGTCTGTGTCATCCAGATTTATATCTTTTAGGCAGTCTATAAGTTGATTGTGGTGTATTATATCAAATGCTTTGGTGTAGTCTATGAAGCAGGCATTTTTTGGTTTGTTTACTTCTATGTACTTTTCGATCAATGTCGTCAGCTGAATGCTTAGTGGTTATTGTACATTATAAACCCGGTCTATTTGGAAGTTAGACAAATAAACAGCTCAATGTTAACTCTTTAAGTATGGATGTTTTTTATAACTTCAATTGTAGAGATTTCAGTGACAAAAATTGTTCATGGTTTTAAATATCAATCTACACGATTATATTTATCTAACACTTAATATATTGTATCTAAATTTTTAGATAATTAAACAAGGAATTAGATTTTACCAATACCAAATCATACAAGACCTATAAAAAGAAAATTGTTTGATGAAAGTTTACACTAATCAATTGTGACTGACGTACAGTGTGGCTAAACGTACGTGTCCGAAATTGGCATGGTGTATAGCGTGTCCAAACGTATGGAAAGAGTTAAGGCATAGTCAGATACCTCACAATATAAGCAATTTGGGATATGAGGATGACACAGTCTGAACATCAAAGTCAGAGAAATAACTACAAGGAATGATAGACATAATAGTAAAATAGCGCATCAAGAAATGTCTCAGTCTGAATAATAAGAACACAGAAGTAATGGTCATATCGACGAAACAAACATCACCATTATGCAGCATAAAAATAGACAGGACAAATCTGAAACAAGTGCGA
>JAVIAB010000156.1:61611912-61769412 GCA_032433765.1 Megaustenia siamemsis | reverse complement strand
TATTTATATTGTGGGTAATAAATAGACATGGTTTTGCTGTTAATTAACATTTCTTACAATTTTGTTGACAATTTTGTTGTTTAATAAAAGACAGCGCAGTGATTCTAAGTTAGCTTCAGATAAGTTTGCATCCTATAGTTTCTACTTCTATATATTTCGATAAAGAGATAGAACGCCATACTGTTAGTTGCTCTCCTGTTCTCATAATAATTAGGAGCTGATTGCAGAAACCACCTACATAGTTCTCAAACACATTTACAAGGTAGATAGTTACCGCTGTAGTACGTTTGACGATGGTAAATTATTAGCAACGGTTCGAATTACTTGAGATATATATATAACATCATACTGGAATACGGTGACTGGTTGTACACTGACTCATTCAGCTGAAATGTGATTCTGATTGTGTTCTGTATTCTGATAAAATATTAGAGAATTCGTGGCCACTGTTGCCTCGTCTGAAAATCCGCCGCTGGTTTATCTGGTACTTTCTCATAGTAATAAGTTAGTGTTTTTATCCATGCCATTTTCATCGCTTTATCCTAAGTAGGCACAGATTAGTGAAATTCTGTGTATTCGTGATTATCATTTTCTATTGTCTCTACACTTGAGATCATGTGGTTTCCATCAAAAAGTGGAGACAATAGCAGTCATAACTTGTGACTGCACCATCTATCTCTTGATTACAAACTTCATGTATCTCTGACAGGTTATCTGCAGAAGAGAATGAAATGAGTCTTTCTTCCCTTACTGAGAGAGGATACCCTAATCCACCAACCAGACCACACATACTTCAATAGCAATTACATCTTCATGTCAAGCTATATTGTTACATCTTCAATCTATTTTCTTCGTGTTTGTCCCATGAGATGGTTATTTTCGCAACGTTTATTAAGGGCGCGTTGCTAATTTTGTTTTGGTCTTTCTGTCTTATTACGTGGCTAAACCATTTTATCTGCTGTTTCATTATGTATTCTATGGCGAGAATTATTCTTAGCTTTTTCTTAATTCATCAATTCTGATCGCATCATTTTTACAAATCTTCAGCCAGTTATGAGACTAGTAAAGAGATGTCGCTCACATAACAGTGACACAGATAACGTAATTTCTAATGCGTCTATGTAACTAACAGCAGTGGAAGGAAGCGCTTATGGACATTAAAATGGCGTAATTGCGTTCTCTCGCTGCTTTACATCAAAACAACAGACTTCAATGTCTGCGATTGGAAGGAAACACTTATGTACGCAAAGTCTTCTACTGAAATAGTTTTTCCTCTTACTTCCTTCCTAACCAACGCATCGTCCCTTTGTTGCATGATATTCGTCTTCTGCATTAAGCCGGCGACAGTGAGGCACCATTTTGTCCTCCACTGTTTAGTATGTTAAAGTGGCGTAATTGTGTTCTCTATCTACTTAACAGCAAAACAACAAAGCTTCAATGTCTGCGTATTTTTGTCTAACACAATCTATAAGCCACGAGACAGACTTCTAAATTGAATGCAAAATAAAAACTTGCTTGACTCACACATACTTCAACATTTGACAAAGTGATGACGACACATCATTTTTTTTCAAAGATTGATTCCTATCAGCTGCTACGTCAAAATGTTATTTTAAAGTCGCAGAAGTGATTAAAAATGAATATTAAACACGTTTACATTTCCGCCAAATCTGTGAGTGAAATTTGTATATAAATGAAAGAACATTACGCTTTTTATTGAGAACAAAAGTTCTTTATTTGTGTGTGAACAGTCGTCGCTTGTTTGCTTCTATATTTCAATGCATTTGTTAAACGTCTAAATTTAAATAACAACTGCAGCGTTGCAATCAATCATTAATAATATAGTACTCAACTGAAAAGGGATACAGTTAGTATATAAAATAACGATAAAGTTATTCTAACACAACGACATAGTCTAAGAACTTCTAAAACGAGAACTTAAAATGAAGAGACCGACTTTGAGAACATTAATTCAGTTTTCGCTGTTTGTGTGGTAAGTTTTTATCATTTATAATCGTTGTTGTTTGGTGTGTAAACAATACAAGCATTGTATCTAATTACATTTAAGGATCATCTATCACATTGATGGAAGTAGATGTAAGGGCGTGGGGGGGGGGGGGGGGCATTTTTAATAAAGTACGATGAACAGTAATAAGACTACGTGCTACCTGATAGCAAACGTCGTTTGTCATGTAATCTGTCTGTAGGATATGGTGAATATAGTGATGTCGTCCTTTTACATATTTCATATGTGTTTGATCACATATGCATATGATATGGTAAATAGACAAACCAATGAAAAGACGATTTCACCATTTCCCTCCTTCTGTGCTCTGGTTTTGGCCCCCAACAAGCATTTTTCCGTGTCTGTACCACATATTTTAATGATCCACTCTTATCGCTAAGTTGTATGCGGTATGTCTTGCTGGTTATCTCTCTTTAACACTCCTCTATATTTCATATCTGTACCTGTTCAGCATTACGCCACACCTTTCACGATCCCGAGTCTTTATCTGTGTCACGCTTAACTGCATTACTACGCGTCTGACTCTTAGGTCTAACCATGTGACTGATTGTCCAGCTGACATTTGACAGCCTTCCAATATCGTGAGTGGACGGATTCTACCAACTAAGTCTACGTTTATATAGAATCATTCTTTATTTATACTTTTATATTTTCACATTTTTACCTATACTCCAAAATGTTGCACATATCTCGCTCGCTCTCTCTTTCTCTCTCGTATCATCATTTCATCTCGTATTCCTCTGTCCACCTCTCCTTCACTTACCGGTCCTTATCATCCTAGATGAAGTATCATTTATCTGTGCCTCATCGTTTGTTATTGTTGTCCTACTTCTCTGAAGACGGCCGCATGTGGACATTAGTATTCTGTTGTGTTTGTGTATGGCTGTTACCATACCTTGTAGGAGTGTATGTTACACCCAACTATTAGCTACTTTGTCGTTGTAAATCTTATTAACTTTTTTCAGAGGAATGTTGGTCATAAAACAGCGTCGATAACCAGGTATTTGCCACAGTTAGGTCCCGAACAGCCGAACACTACGATTGATTTTAATTTCAGAAAATCGATATTATTTGTTACCAAACATGAAAAACTAACATTATTTTTTTTTAGCAATATCAGACACAGCCGTCTACAATGTTATTTCTGTTTCTTGGAGAGCAAATATTTACTTAAAGCCAACATTTTGTTTCTACAAAACAGCTGACGCTCTATCTGGGAATTGTTTCTGGCCGGGCTATTGATGAGATAATTTCAAATTCCTCAAATGATGTTGCCAGGTTTGATCTCATGGGAGACACAGAAGGAACTGACAATGGTCCTCAGCGAAACATGATGTTAACATTGGAAGAATATAATGATATTCATGTAAGTTATTGAGATGTATAGGATAATAATTTTAAATAATAATTTATAATAATTATATGGTTACCATACACGTTTAATTTTGACATGTTATCAGGCATAACTCTATTCTGTGTCTGACTTCTGTAGACTGTATTATCTAATTCCACTGTGAAATATTCATCGCTTTTATGTGTGTATTAAACTTACGAGTAGTGATCATCGATACAGGTGTTCTAAGAGTCCAGGCCAGTTGCATTATAATGCTCAAAGCTGTGACACGATGACTTCTTTATTCCTGCAAACATTACCTGCTACAGCACTATCTTCTCTAGTCAGACATCTCTCTCACTAGCTGTTCCTTATCTAAATTATTAGAGTCTGCTCTACCCAATTTATCAATTTTATATTGAGCTCTAATATAACTGATACATTCTTTACTATTACATTCACTATCTAGAGGTCTTATAAAATTATAATAAAATTTAAAACTTACTTGGACACATAACATTCTAATTATAAGTGGCTTCTCCACTCTTATAAAATGTAAGTAATCATTCTACCTAATAACTAAAAGTCTAAAAGTATCCAACTCTCTGTCACATTACACATTTCAACGTTACTGCGTTCGCATCCAATTTATTTTTGTCTACGCTAATAAAAGCGCTTTACTTAAATGTGTTTTAAAGGTTGTCTCTCTTCTTAACATCGTAATCTTTTTCTGTGTATGTTCTAGCTCTGTTAACCTCTGACAGTCCTCACTTACTGTCCTCTCTGTCTAGTCCTTAGATTCCTTGCTTACTTGTTCTCATGAAAATTGAACTAACCAATGTCTGTGGTTCACATTTTACATGAGTATTACTGAAACCAACTCCAGAAGCCACCGATTGTAGTGAACCATCTCATTCTACAAAACTTGTATCCATTCTCAAGTGAATGAAACAATATCACGATGCGTTCCGCCTCACTCACTGCCCACATTTGACTTGACCAGTCTAACACTGCCACAACAGCTTGATCTTGATCCATCCCGCGTCTTTAGACGTCACATAGTAAAGTAAAGTACCCCCGTCACGCCAAGTGGCGTATAGGGAAATATGGTGTTAGTGACCCTATATTTTACAGACCTTCAGCACATGATTTTTGTGGTAATGTGGTCAGTATTACGCCCGTGCTGCTTTACTTTCCCAGAAAAATCCGGTACCCATTTAAGGCTGGGTGAACCCGGAAGCCGTCGGTTGGGATCGAACCCTACCCCTTGTCCGTGGTAGTCCAGTTCACTAACCACTGAGCTATCGCGGCTCCCAGACGTCACATAGGGCTGGTAGTTTTTTTTTTCGCCACCCATCTCTATTCTGGACGAGATGTTCGATCGTAACTAATAAGTCTATGCCTGCCAGCTTTGCTTCTCTTATAAGTTTTCTTTTAAGTGACTCTCTAGGTCTTCCTCTTTTTCTGTATCCTGGTGTTACCCATAGATGAGCCTATTTTAGAATTCTCGTGTCTCTTCTCAGCACATATTCGACATATGTCCATCTTCCCTCCCTTGGTTGTATGGCCATTTCTCTTATCTCAGTGTTAGTCTTTAATTCATTGTACACATTATTCTTCTTATGCATTTGTCTTCAAAAATGTTTTTGTTTTCTCTTGATTTCTTTGTTGTTATCATGTTTCGCATGTGTAAGTAAGTGTTGATGATACATTCGAGTTGATGTTTCTAAGATTTGTTTTCTTTCTTAGTAGTTTTTAATTCTATATTTTGACCAGAAAATACTAAATAATTAATATAGCCTTCTTTGTCTTAACGACTTTTGAAAGCATGTATTGTTTAAATTCGATTGAAACTATCTGACGCTGCTTTCCTGGTTAATTTTCATTTCTGCCGAATTAAAATTAAAACACTTGAGTTTTGAGGTCATTTCCAATTTCTCAGCACAATTTAAAAACACAATTTTCCACCAGTAAATCACGGTTTTTTTATATTTTTTTTTTCTTTAATAACAAAAATTGTCCAAAATAATTTTTAATCAAAGAAAGTTTAGAGAGGAAGAATTTTTCTGAGATAAAATCAATAAACATAAAGACAGAAATAAAATTTACATTAAGTAAATGAAATATGTACTGGGGGCCTTGAAGATACTAACTTTGTGGTTAATGTTGGATTGCTTATTTAATGCCACCAAGACATATAATATAAAACCTTTAAAGTAGATCCGTTTACTAACACAGTAGGACTTCAATTGTAAGTAAGTAAAGTACCCCGTCACGCAAAGTGGCGTATAGGGAAATATGGTGTTATTTTACAGACCTTCTCGAAGAGAATATCGGAGCACCAATGGATTCGTCCGGTGTGCAGTGATGATGATCCTAACAACAACAACAACAACTGTAAATGATTAATAACAAATTTATCAAAACGTGTTAATTGGGGCATTATAATTTATGCTTCATTATTACAAAAAATGTCTAATTTGTATATGATTTAAAAGAAAAACACGCTTAACATTTTGGAGATATCGAAACGTTAAACATTTATAAGTAACTACAAGACATTGTCAGCTATGATGTGAATATGGAAGTGGAAGAGATCTGTCTAGCGTCGAGCCTGGCCTGAAGAGACTAGTCTAAAATAACAGACACATTTTCTCTTATCATTTTATTTTTTTTACATTTTTGAACAACGTGGTCATTACCGTCATACATTCTCAGAAAAATAGCTGGTACACATTTACAGCTGGTTGAAGCTAAAAGATTGCAGGTTGAGGATCGACGAAGTTAAAATAAAGCTTCACGCCGATTTCCTTATTTTGACGTTAAGTCATATCATTAAAGGTCAATGTCATTTTATCTTCACCACTTTATAAAATCATGAATCGAACTTCTGCGTTAATTTTATGAATTTTTTTTTTTATCTTAAAAACAATAAGTACAATGTACATTGATCTTAAAATATAATTTTACTTTGTTGAAATAAGTGCATGTCGAAATGCGAACAATTGCAGGTATAAACAGAACACAACAGTAAAAAAGTAAAGTAAAGTACCCACGTCATGCCAAGTAGCGTAGAGGGAATATGGTGTTAGTGACCATACATTTTACAGACCTTCAGATCATTATTTTTGGGGTAATGTGGTCGGTATTACGCCCATGCCGCTTCACTTTTCCAGAAAAAAATCTGGTACCTATTTAAGGCTGGGTGAACCCGGAAGTCGTCGGTTGGGATCGAACGCTACCCCTTGTCCTTTGTAGTCCAGCTCACTAACCACTGAGCTATCGCAGCTCCCGAACACAACAGTGAGACTCGTGAATTATATTAATTATACTAGACTACACTTATGTCGTACAACCTAATCAGCTGATCACAAACTTAAATTTCTTGATTTCAGGATAGACAGAAAGCTTTCAAGTCAGACAACCTCAAATCTTTTTCAAGGATGAAGAGAAAAGCAATAGCTCATTTATCTTATCGATGGACCAACAAGACAATTCCTTACCGTTTTCAGAAAAATACTTTCAATGAAGAGGACATAAAGGTAATAGAAGAGGCCATAAAGGAGTGGACAGACAACACATGCATTACCTTCAGAAGAGCCAAAAAGAATGATACCAATTCCATCAGTTTCAAAAACGGGACAGGCTGCAATTCCAACGTTGGAATGATAAATCGTAAACAAGCGATTACTCTGGAGAAATGGTGTCGAAAAAAAGGATATATCCTTCATGAAATTGGACATGCTGTCGGGTTTTATCATGAGCACAGTCGACCCGACTGGAAAGATTACGTCATTATTAATAAAGAGAACATAGAAGGAGTTGGTTCAAAAAATTTTAGAAATTACTCAAATTCAGAAATGTTAACCTACGGTGTCCCATACGATTACACAAGTATCATGCATTATCACAGTTGGGCATTCTCTTCGAATGGTAACAGGACGATTGTGACTATTGACACCTCATTTCAAAACAAGATTGGACAAAGAGAAGGGCTGAGCTTTTATGATATCAAACTGGCTAATTTGATGTACAACTGTAGTGAGAAGTGTAACTTGACAGTGACGTGCCCTAATGAAGGGTTCCTGGGAAAAGACTGCAAGTGTTGGTGTCCAGGTAGTCCAGTTAAAGAGTGTGATGATTCTAGAAATACAGAACTCCGTTGGTAAAAACATCAGCACGACCCAATAATAAATGCACAGTTAGAGCCACGCGACGACGCACATTGAGACGCATGGACTGTGACTGATACATCAACAATGTCAGAGCGGACTGTTAAACTTCATGTTCAGTGTGCACCAATGCTTAAGTCTCCACTACCACTTGTTAAAATACTAGAAAACATTCTCAGTTTTGTGGAAATCAAGGCTTTTGTGAATGAATATAAGGCTCTTTTACGAGAAGTAACAGTCCTGAGACCTGCGGTATTTGTGCGAATATTTAGAGCAACACTGGAGAAATGAACAGTAGAAACCATTCTAAAGAATGTAAAGCAAATAATTCGTGTCTTTAAGTTGTTTTCTTGTTGTAAGCATTGTAATGTTCGGTTTGCTTAGATCATAAATATGACATTGTACACAATTAGAACTGTATTAATGTTGCAAATAAATTGTAAAATCACATATATATTTCACATATTATAGCAAATAAAAATATTCCACAAAGAAACACAATTATTTCAATCACCTATCTATTATACAATCCCTTCAATTATGAGCTTATTTATAGAGCTCACATTTTCAAGTTTTATGGTCTGTACAGATCTATCCATATTTCTTCAAATATGTTCCATTTCACCTCAACTACTCCATGACGCTAATGAATCGTTGGATCACAATCAACGGCGCAACTGTTCTCTTCAATTTTTTCTGTCTCTAGTTGTGATATGTGAATTGCGACATCATTACCTGCTCATTCCTTATATCGTCATTCGTGTTTTTTTTCTTTCTATATCTCTGTGATTTACCCATTTCACAGTACAATCGTAGAGTGATGCAAAGTCTAAGATGGCTTAAAAGTGTCTGTACAATATTAGTTGCCGCAAGTAATGACCGCAAAATGAAATAGTTTGACCATTGATCTTGGTTATCAAACTGGATAAACTTGATCTTGGTTATCAAACTGGATAAAACACCACTCCCCTACCCCCCCCCCCAATCTCTGCAACTCACATTTTGTAAGGAAATTTGAAAGGCAGACAAAGAAAGATGTTGGAAGATAACAACAAAGAATGGACAAGCCTCGACTTCCCAAAGAACGATTTAAGATAAAGATAGACGGAGAAGGTTGTCCAAGTTTGTCAGGAGAGTCCCTGCGACTTCCGGTGTTAAGAGATGAACGAGAAGACGATAATAATTTCCAGACATTTATTGTTGACACCAAATCTTGCATTTGTCCTATAATCATAATTGTAACTACTATGCAGTGTCTTCTTCTCTTTATTTCCCCGTATTTTTCTTTCTTCTTAATCTTCTTAGTTAACCGCACCACTTTACCTCTTCATCGGCTACCATTTAAATGATGTCAAGTAGACTTTGATACCTTCTGCCGCAAGTCTACAGCAAACCCCGCTACCTACCCCACTCAGTCCATCTTCAACATAAATCTTCACTCTAACAAAATCACTCATGTTCTCTTTCCATCAGTTACCATTTTATATCTCATTTTATCATTACCCAAGGAAAGGTAAAAGATGCCTGTGGCTCCAACATTCATGTCATGAAACTTATCTTAATTATGTCACAACACAATTAAGAACACCACAAGTTCACTGACCAAGCAACTTAATGACTTAGAGAAAAGGATGAAAGAACAAAACAAACAAACAAACAAACTCGGGCTGCTTCTCTTTCTCTAATATGCCACGTGAATCTAAAACTCACGATATGTGTCATTCTTTGTCCAAATCTTATTTCTAAAATTGAATTACGCAACTGATTTTTTTTTTTTTGAGCCGCGATAGCTCAGTGGTTAGTGAACTGGACTACAAAGGACAAGAGGTCGGATTCGATCCTGGTCAACGGCTACCGGGTTCACATAGCCTTAAAAGGGTACCGGATTTTTTTTTCTGGCAAAGAAAAGAGGCACGGGAGTAATACCGACCACATTACCCCAAAAATCATGTGCCGAAGTTCTATACAAATTATGGTCACTAAAACCATATTCCCTATACGCTACTTGGCGTGACGGGGCTCTTTCATCATCATCATCGAATGCCATCTCCGCAGCGGAGGTTGGCTACCATGGAGAGCCATTCTGTTCTGTCTGCTGCTTTGATGGTACAGGTTGTCATAAGCCGGTTTGTCCATCTTTTGATGTTACTCATACGGGGCTCTTTACTTTACTTTTTTACTGTGTTTTTTTCCATAGACTATTCATGGTTTTTACACTGACATATTTCAAGTGATAAGTACAACTTGTAAACGTTCCAGTTTCTTTGCAAGAGTATAGATGCAGTAGTAGTAGTAGTAGTAGAAGAAGTAGTATTAGTAAATGCGGAAATAGTAGTGGTATTAGTAGTGGTAATGGTAGTGGTAATAGTGATAGTGGTAGTAGTAGTAGTGGTAATTGTAGTAGTAGTGGTAGTAGTAGTTAGTTGTGGTAGAATTGGTAGTAGTAGTAGTAGTAGTGGTAGTAGTAGCAGTAGTTGTAGTAATAGAATTAGTAGTAATAGTAGTAGTAGTTGTAGTAGTCAAATTGGTAGTACTAGTAGTAGTAGTCGTAATATTAGTAGTAGTGGTGGTTGTTGTAGTAGTAGAAGTAGTAGTGGTAGTGGTAGTGATAGTAGCAGTGGTAGTAGTAGTAGAGTAGCCTCCGTCAGTCTCCGTTGACTATTCATTTGTGCAGTGCACGAAGGAAATGATGTTGCGTTCTTTTATTTTGCTTTGTATTCTCTTTTTATGAATCAGCTTCTGTTTTTTTAGTAGGAGCTTTAGAGTGTGTTTCCAAAGCTTGCGGTCTATGTCTTCTCGGGCTAGTGTTAATGTTCAGTCTTCATGTCACGTTTACACATTTCTATAGATCAGAATAAAGAACAGGTATGGCAAAAAGCAATTTTACTGTCATGAAAAAATATACTAACATAAAAAAATAACACCAGGACTAAACTAAGAATAGTAAAATGTTACATCTTCTCAATATTCCTGTATGTACATGGACATTAGACAAGAAAAGAGAACAGAAAATTGAAGCCTTTGAAATGTGGATTTACAGAAGAATAGGTAGAATTGGTTGGAAAGAAAATAAAACAAACGATGAAGTTTTAAAACAACTAAAAATGAAAAGAGAACTACTAAACACAATTCAAACAAGACAAATGAAATTTGTAGGGCAATGTTAAAAGACACAACAGCCTAATAAATGTAATATTGGAAGGGAAAATACAAGGTAAAAGAGACGGAGTAACACCAAAAGATGGACAAGTCAACCTATGACAATCTGCACCATCAAAGCAAGAGACAGACTGGTATGGCGCTCCATGGTAGCCAACGTTCGATACGGAGACAGCACTCGATGATGATGATAGAACGGAGTTTTGGGCGTCTGCTAGTTCTTTTGTCACTTGCTGGAAGTCCATAAATTATTTTTTTTATAGATGATTCAGAAAAAAAGTATCAATACAATTATATGAGCTTGTATGGTCTTGAGTAGAGAGAACACTTATAAAGATACATCTGCAGCTTTACTTTCCAACATACATGATACAACTTATTAAATTAATTGACTATATTATGACTATTAAGATGCTATCAGAATACCGGGCGAAACATCACATTAGTTTTAAGAACAAAAAGAGATAAGCAGTTATCCCCTCTAGAAACAGCAGATAAATAAGGCAACCCAAAAAGCAAGGAGAAAATTGGCTATTCTAAGAAAGCTGTGTGGAACTACGTGGGGTGCGAGTGGGAAAATACTCAGTAAAGTTTACCAACAGAGTATACGCCCACATTTAGAATATGGATCATCTGCATGGTGTTCAGCATCAAACACCACACTTCAAGAACTGGATAAAGTACAAAACCAGGCACTTAGGGTCATCACAGGAGCAATGAAATCAACACCAATATTAGAGATGGAGAAATTGTGGAGGATACCAGCACTGAGAGAACGGAGGGACACAAAGGTGCTGATACAGGCAGAAAAATTTGCTTGCATGCCGAGACATCCAATGAAGGACCGATTCCAAAATCTTGCATTGGGACGACTTAAGAGAAGCAGTTTTATCCACCAAGCCAAGCGTATTAGTAGACAAACACCAGACATGCCAAGAGCTGTTAACCCCCTACTGCCCATACCAGAACAGACTCCCTGGACAGAGGAATCTGGATTATCAGTTCAAATACGGACAGAAGTGAAAGGAATAGTTGATAAAGAGGAACAGAATAGTCTACAGCGAAAAACAATAACTCTCAGTTTCCTGGATGAAGAATACCCACAAGACCTATGGATTCGTGTGTATACAGATGGATCAGCACAGAATGCAGTAAAAAATGGGGGAGCAGGTGCATATATAGAATACCCAAATAACACTAGGGATATGAATAAAATAGCAACAGGGAAATATTGTCACAATTATGATGCAGAAATACAAGCAATAAAGTTAGCAATAGAAAAACTGCTGAACATTAATCTTAGCCCGCAGCCTGTAGTGTTTTTGACAGATGCAAGATCAGTACTCCAGGCACTACAATCCAGAAAATTACCACATCTGCAGACCTTATTGACTGAACTCTGCAAGCACCACAGGGTTGCCCTGCAGTGGATCCCATCTCACTGTGGAATACCAGGAAATGAGAAAGCAGATCAGTTGGCAAAGGAAGGTTCAACAGGCACACAACTAGATACACCTGTTACATACCATCATAAGAAACAGATAATCAAATCAATCAGAGGACCACAAGCCCCAAATCAGGATGCCTTTTATAATATGAATAGATATGAACAAGTTATCATTATACGTCTCAGAACAGGACACAATCGACTCCATAGTCACATGTATACAAAATTCAAGATCGGCACCTCAACTACTTGTACATGTGGACAGGCGCCCCAGACTGCTGAACACATACTTCAAGACTGCACTGAATATAGTAGACTGAGGAAAATCCATTGGCCCATAGATACAACACTACAGACAAAACTATATGGGCCACTGCAAGAATTACAAAAGACAGTAACATTTATACAGGAAACGACATTGCAGATATAGACAATGCTTCAGGCGAACGAAAGATAGATAGATAGATCCCCTCTCCAAATCTCTTCAACATCTTTGCTGAAAACATCATGAGACAACTTATCTGTAAAGTTCGACCCTTCCATAATAAATGCCAACATAATTTCATATATCAGATACGCGCAGATGACACAGTCCTCCCCTCAAACAGTGCAAAAGTATTAGAAGCGATAATTAAGTTTAAAAAAAAAAAAGAAAGTAAAGATTAGAACCACTAGCTAAATATACCGTTAACTAAGATAATGTCAATTAATTAATAAAAATAGCCAATCACAAATTATCATCAACAGTGAAGAACCAGAAATTGTAGCAAATTATGACTATCTGGAATCAGTAGTAAATAAACATGGAGACTGCCAGAAAGAGATCAAATGAAAACTAGCAACAGCAACACAAAGTAAATTGACTTGAACATGCAGCACAATTCCAGCAAGAAAATAAAATTAAAATTACTGAGGTCATGTATCTTCCCCATATCAGAATATAATTGTGAATCATGTACAATCTCGCAAAACATGAGGACAAAAAATAAATTTATTCGAAAACAAAATGCTAGAGAAACATTCTTAAAATACCCAAAATAATGAAACAAATGCAAAGAGGACATGGTAAAAGACAACAACATTTAATAGAACGGACTTATAAACACAATTCTAGAGGCAAATTAAAATACTATCATCATCATCAAGTACCGGGCCTGCTGGCATAGGTGATCATGTCTCTCCACAACTTTCGATCTCGGCAACTATTTATCATTTCTGCTGTTGATCTTCTGCCAAGCCATTCTCTTAAGATGTCTAATATATTTTCTCTTTGCTTCCCTCTATCTCTTCGTCCCTCAATTTTTCCAGCTGTTACAATATATTCGAATTGTTCTCTTCTCATTACATGGCCAAAAAATGATGATTGTTTCTTCCTAATATTGGAAATTAGCTCTCTTTTTGCTTTGATCTCTCTCAGAACATCTTCATTACTCTTCTTAGCTGTCCAAGTTACTCTCAACATTCTTCTGTAAAGCCACATTTCTACAGACTCCAGTGATTTTCAAGTCTGTTGTCCTATTGTCCATGATTCGCATCCATATGTTAAGACTGGCTCTACGTAACATTTAGGAACTCTTTTTCTTGTTTCTATTGTCAAAAATGGATTGCATAGCATCTTCCTCATTTTTTGGAATGCTGCTTTTGCCTGAGCCATTCTGCATCTCACCTCTTTTATACATATTCCGTCTGAGGTTAACAAGTTCCCAAATATTTAAATTCATTTACCTGTTTTAATAACCTGTTAACCTGTGATAAAAGACCTGTTCCACGTGTCTTTATTTTGCACTGAGGTGATGTCTTTTTCTTTGTTGTTACCATTACCTCTGTCTTTTTGCTGTTAAGGCTGAGTCCTTTATTTTTGCTTTCTTTCACTATAATTTCCAACATTTCTTGTAACTCATTTTTACTCTTAGTGATTAAGACTGCATCATCAGCATACCTTAGATTATTTATATTATGATCTCCAATTGTTATTCCAGGCATGCCCCTTATGGATTTTAAAATAATCTCACTATAAATATTAAACAAATCTGGTGACAGCACACAACCTTGTCTAACACTCTGTTTTGTTTGTTGAAACATTCCCAATTGGTTTCCAGTTCTCATAGCCGCTGTTTGTTGCCGGTACATGTTCTTTATTATTTTTAGATTTTTGCTGTCTACGTTTATGCTTTCTAAAATGTTGATTATTTCTTGGTGCTTTGCTTTGTCAAATGCCTTGGTGTAATCTATGAAACATAGGTATAGATCTGTTTTCACCTCTATGGCTCTTTCTACTAAAGATCTTATGATATAAATGGCATTGCTTGTTCCTTTATCTCTAACAAAACCACACTGTTCATCGCTAATTTCTGGACCTATTTTGTTTCGCACTCTTCGCATGATGATTCTTAGTAATATCTTAGTCATATGACTCATAAGGCTTATTGTGCGATGATCATCGCATTCAATCGCACCCGATTTCTTTGGTAGGGCTATGAATATTGATTTGAGCATGTCGTCTAGTATATATCCATTGTTGTAGATATAGATATCATAAAATACTGTGGCCACGTCAAAAGAAACAGTGGTCTCGGGTAAGAGGAATAATGGAGAAATGTTTCCTTGACGACCAGGACAGACCAAGAAGAAGGTGGTTTGAAGACATCAAAGAGACCTAGAACATAACAACAGAAGAAGTGGGAAATCTGGCTAGAGACAGAGATATATACAGACGAGTTGTGAATACAATCGTCTGCAAAGGAGTTGCGACCTAATGATGATTTGTAATTGTCCTCTGGAGCGGAAGGCTTAAATAGATGCATAACATGATAATTGTCCAAAGTGGAGATTGCATCTTGTTAATAATATCGGCTTTATTCCGTAAAGGCTTAACTTTATTTGTGAGCACTTGATTTTATTAGGTTAGTAAATGAGTAGGTAAACCTGGCTATCCTGAACTATTCAAATTACAATTTCAAAAGTGCACCTACTGTACCACTGTTTAACATTTTCTCACACATATTATGGACTTCAGATCAATATGGCGGATAGGCGGCAGGAACCGTTGAGGCTCAGTCTAAAAATTGCTTACGATGAATGATAATGTCGTCTGACGAAAGACAGTGCAGTTGCGTTCACTTTCAGTGCCGCTTGGACTTATGTCTTTTGGCGTGTGCTGTAGCTACTATAAATCTATGTCAATAAAAATGAGAAAGAGAGTTCACCGGTGCTATATAGAACCAATTCTGACCTATGGAAGCGAATCATCGACAGTAGACAAACAAATGAAAAGACGATAAGAGACCACAGAGATGGGATTTCTCAGAAGAATGTTGAAAGTTCCCTGGACAGCTAAAAAGACCAATGAGGAAGTTCTCAAAGAGGCCAACACAAAAGTGAGCTCTTAAAAAACATCAGAAAGAAGCAATCAATATTTTTCGGTCACATCATGAGAAGAGGAAAGTTGGAATACTTGGTTACAACTTGCAAAATGAAAGGAAAGAGATATCGCGGACGACAAAGAGAGAAAATACTGGATAGCTTGGTGCCATGGCATGGAAAACAGTCAACAACAGAACTGGTACGGTGTACTGTAGATAGTAGATTGTGGAGGGACATGATCGCCTACGCCAACCTGTATGGCACATGATGATGATGTAGCTACTATGATGGGGATTGTGGTTGCCTTTCTTTCTTTGGATCCTTCAATGAGATGAGTTTTAATTCGAAATTAAATCTATCTATCTATCTATCTATCTATCTATCTATCTATCTATCTATCTATCTATCTATCTATCTATCTATCTATCTATCTATCTATCTATCTATCTATCTATCTATCTATCTATCTATCTATCTATCTACCTACCTACCTACCTACCTACCTACCTACCTACCTACCTATCTATCTATCTATCTATCTATCTATCTATCTATCTATCTATCTATCTATCTATCTATCTATCTATCTATCTATCTATCTATCTATCTATCTATCTATCTATCTATCTATCTATCTATCTATCTACCTACCTACCTACCTACCTACCTACCTACCTACCTATCTATCTATCTATCTATCTATCTATCTATCTATCTATCTATCTATCTATCTATCTATCTATCTATCTATCTATCTATCTATCTATCTATCTATCTATCTATCTATCTATCTATCTATCTATCTATCTATCTATCTATCTATCTATCTATCTATATGTCTGTCTGTCTGTCTGTCTGTCTGTCTGTCTGTCTATCTATCTGTCTGTCTTTCTGTCTATCTATCTATCCAGCACATAACTCTAGCATGCCGATAAATGCGACCATTAGAATCAGGAGAACAAGAAATATTTCTACTTATTTTTATATCTTGAAACGCTCTTTAATAGACATGCACCCCGATAGTGATTTATACGTTTGTTTTCTGTCCTTGTTCTATAAGATTACTTTCAAGTGGCAGGAAATGAGTGCTCAGAGAAGATAACAAACAATGAAGTATTTAAACAGCTGAAAGAAGATAGAACTATTCACCACAAATAAATATATGGGTACTTAACGCAATACAATATCTTAATATGGAAAAGCATATGGTGGTAGGGAGAATTTAGAGCAAACGAGATAGAAGCAGATAAGGCTAACATTATCAGATATCATCAAGAAACGGAATAGATAACTTATGATAGAGTGCACAATCAAGACCCGAGACAGAATGAAACAAGATTCCATAGTAGCAAACCTTCAATGCTGGTATGCATGGCTTTTTTTACAGTGGCATCATACACAGGTAAACTTATTATAGCTTTAACAGTACAGATATCTCAATTATAAATTCTACATTTAACTGAAAACTAGAATTGCTGCATATTTACATTTTATGGTTAATGACAATGATAATATCATTGTTTGTTTTGGTATATTTTTTAGTTTCGTGGTATTGAATTGTACAATTACTGTACATTTAAATTTAGAAAAGAAAAGAAACACTAAACACACGCCACAAGATGATTATGATAGGTATATGGATGAAAACAGCTGAGAGTTTAATATGAAGTGCTTAAATGTTGATTATTTTAATGGTAAGTTTTGTTCTGTATCTAAAGTGGCACATTGAAAAAAAGATTTCCTTTTTTCTTGAGCACGCAACTAGCAAAGCATCACAGAGGCAAAAAGATTGAATTAAATTCAACCAATCACGTATTCTTCTAATAGTTTTTAAACATGTAGACAACAAAAAAATAAGTCAGTATTTGTTTTTGCACATTCACTATTATATAAGTAAGGGTTCCCACCAAACTTTAAAGCTTACGGGAACAGGGATTTAATTGCCATTTGTCCAGTAAATAGCGGCACATTTTCATAGGAAATACCATCATCATCATCAAGTGCCAAGACTGTTAGTGTAGGTAATCATGTCTTTCCACAATTTTATCGACAGTTATTTATTATTTCTGTTGTATCATTTGTGTTGGTTGGGATTTGTATTTATGATTTATCGCTGCGGCAACCACCCCTGGTCTCAGCAGCGAGGCCCGGCTTGAAATGTCAGTTACTCATCGACGGAAAAAACATGAGTACCTCTGAAGTCGGAGTTATCTGCCTGTGCGGCAGTCAACAGTAGGAGTTTCAAGGGCATACTTGATTGGTGCGGGGACTAGTCCCTGGAACTGAAGATGTAGTAATCTCTGCTATTTGTTGACATCTGCCATGACCTTCAAAGCGGCTAATCCTTTGCGGGCTTTTGTTATCACAGAGTCGACGTGGTCCCTGAAACACAGGCTGCGATCAAACTCAACTCCTAGGTACGTCATCAGCCTGTCACAGGTCACCTCATCAGCTCCCATTCGTATCACGGGTGTTTCCGTGTTAAGCATATGATAGTTACGGGAGAAAATTTACAATTTGTTTTGCCATTAACCGTTATTAACCTCCTGTAATCGCTAGATTCCGAATGTTGAAGACCATATGTTGTTGACAGACAGAATAATAGTCTGGGATGATTAAGTTTATGTTGAGCAAATAGTCAAGTATATGTACAATGGTAACAAATATATTTTCATATCAAAATGCGTCTACCATAACTAAATTGTGGGTGCAATTAGGACACCGTGGGGTCAGTTGGTGACTGAAACATGTGTGCGATTACACATATCGGGCAACAAACACCAATTACATGATCTATAATAATTGTATGTAGATAAGACTGTATAGAACTGAACTGGAAATTAAAATGTTTACTGTAAAATCTAAAATTTGAATCAGCTTATTTGCAATGGACCGAAAATATCAAAGGAATTTCGCCGATGTGCATAATCTATTGAATCTGTGGCATAAAGAAAAGCAATTTTTGCGTCATGTATATCTTAAGACAGCATGCAAAAAATTACTGCAATGTAACAGGTAGTTTTAATGCAAATGTGCTTTGATTTTATGAACGGGCAATAGAAGTAGTTTATTATAGTTTGTGATGTAGACATTCAGTAGTGTGTGATAGATCAGGAATTTGACCTAGAAAGGACAATGAATTCAGATGGTTTATACTTTGAGTTAAATAGGATGATTGTTTTAGCGACAGTTTCTGTTATTAGCCAAATAGATTGTGCTTTATATATATATAACGAACGTTATTTTTAAAAGAGACCAACATTCGTTGGTAACGAGAATACCGACCAGCGGTGGACGCAGCATATTCTGTCCACAGTCTGGTGTTGAATTAACTCTAGATTTCGCATTTGCAACATTCTGTATTACATGTTTAAACAGACCTACCATAGAACAAAATCAAGAAAACTCTACCTGTAATCAGGAGACAACAAAATAATAAATGAATATTGTTATGGGGGGAAACTTTCGACGCGATAGATCAGCAAATAATTTCAGGGGAAGAGGTTTGTTTACAACACTCGGGAGAAAATCCCAAATAATCAACAAAAGGAAACAAATTAAATAAACAGCAGATGGTCCGAAGCACGATTGAACACTTACTTTTCGGCAAGGCGCTGAATGTCATATTTTGGTGAAGCAAATACTAATAAAAGATAACAGAAAACAAAAGCTGCCTTATGATTTGAACCAAAACATGTATTTATCAAAGCTTCTTGTAATGCCCGACTCAACGCTAACTACGCCCATTCAACGATCTGTTATGAGGTGTCGACAAATTGGAGCAATCGCCAGTTGAAAGGGATGAAGAGCAAGAATTGCTTAAAAGTGATAGTCACGGTACCTATTAATAAGTGAATCGATTATGGCATTCTGGTAACCAAATGTGTTTAAATGGCTAGCAAAACTATTACGTTGTTGCAGTTGTGTTGTTTGAATGCACACAAGCATCGCTACTTAGAAAATATATCTTTTTTTTTTAATTTGAGAAAGGGGGGATGTGTAAGATGTTTGAGAAGGACAGTTATGAAATCAGGTTTAGTCTTCCTAGCCAACGTGGCAGGTTAGGTGACATTATTTCTAGTGCGTTTCAAATTTTAACAGTAGCCGACGGAAACACTTATGTATGCAATGCCTCCAATTGAAAAAAAACATGCTTTCTTATTTCATTTCCTTCCTGACACTTCAGACCTTTTCCCAACTATTTTCATATTCTGCATTCCGCTCACGATATGAAGACACGTATTTGTCGTACATGGCGTTTAATTTGAATGGCTGAATTCTCCGGTGACATAACAGCAAGTTTCCATGTCTGCGCATGCTGACCCAAAACATTCTATATGCCAAGAGGTGCACTTTAAAACTTAAAGTGACATCACAGCTGGCTAGACACACACGCATTTCAACATTTTCCACTTTGATGACAACACATCATTTTTTTCCAAAGAATAATTTCTTTCAAATGCTACGCTAATTTTAATGTCGCACATGTGAATCATCATTGAGTGCTGTCTCCACATTGGATGTTAGCTACCATGGAACGCCATTCTGCCCTGTCTCTTGCTTTGATATTGCAGGTTATCATAACCTGACTTGTCCATTTTTTAATATTACTCGTCCATGTTAGTCTTGGTCTGCCTTTGCTTCTCTTACCTTGTATTTTCACTTCCAAGGTTACTTTTCTACTCTGTCTTTTAATATGCCTAAAAAATCTCATTTGTCTTGTTTGAATTGTGTTCAGTGGTTCTCTTTTCATTTTTAGTTACTTTAAGACTTCATCTTTGTTTTCTTTTCTTTCCGACCAATTCTTCATATTCTTATATATAAATCCACATTTCAAACGCTTCAATTTTTTTTTTATATTTTCTTGTCTAATATCCATGTGTTTGCACCATACAGGAATGTTCATAAGATAAAAACATCTTTCGTTTCAACTTCGTACATTTTATAATTGGTCTCTTATCCCTCTCGTCATAAAATAATTATGTTATATATTCCTGCCATATATTTATCATATCTTTGCTGTCTCTTAGCATTTTTCCTTTTTTGTCTGCAATACATCCAGTTTCTGCGGCTTTTTAAAATGTTACTAGTCACTCTCATTATTTCTATGTGTATCTCTCTTAAGTCGTGTTTATTTTCCATAGTTTCGATTCACAGACATATTTGGCTGAGTCAGTCTTCTTTTGCCTTTTTGCATATTTTGCGTATTTCATTATCTATTTTGTTGCATTGGGTACTATTCATCGCTTGTCTTCTTTCTTCTATTTTGTTTTCAAGATGAGGTCAGTTGTCCATTTTTGTTTTTTTTTGTTCTTTTCCTTTTTTGGTAAGATGTCAAAAGTTTCTTGTTTGCTTTTCTTTATGCATTGCCTTTTGGTTGTAACTTTTTCATCAGGATTTTCTCTTACATGCTGCTCAGTCCTATCTTCTGATAAGTGTTCTTTACTTGTGTTATATATCTTCAACCACTTTTCTATTTATAGCTGATATATCTAGTGGTATTGTCGATGAATTAGTCTTTTGTTTGTTTCTCTTTAGCTTGACTTTTATTTTAATCATTTTAGGATTGTGACCTGAGTTAATATCTCCTCCTGGATAGGTTTTGGCTTTCTTGACGTTGTTACGGAACCTTTCTTTCATCATTACGTTGTCTATTTGATTCCTCTTCTTATTTCCAGGGTTTTTCCATGTATATAGTTTTCTGTTCTCTATTTCAAATTAGGTGTTACATATTATCAGCCTGTTTTACATGTGAGCAAGTATGAATGTTAAACTCCTTTACATTTCCGCCAAATTCGTGGGTGAAATTGATATATAAATGATTTGAAAATTTGAAAATGTCATTTAGAAAATATGAGTGAAAACTTGCGTGCTGAGACACCGATTCAAAGCTCGTACTTTACCTATATAAAATAGTCTAAACAAAGATATATATATATATATATACGGCAAATATTATTTGAAATGTGTGTTCTAGAAAATAAAATAAGGCATTGATCAATCAGTTTTTACCATGATTGAAAAAAATAATTAGCATTTAATCGTTGATGCAATGAGCATAACACAAACCTCGATACTTTTACATAGCAAATCTCATTAACTTATTTCAGACGGTTGTCCGTCCTAAAGCCGAATCAGGGGCCAGCAGCCAATTTGTCGAAGTTAGGAATTCGATCTCCGGAACGCCTAGTCAGTGGTCGAGATTAAAAACCTTGTTACCACCACGGATTAGATTATGTAGAAACATGTTTGTATTTATCAATATATCATTTCACAACAAGTATATAATTTATGATTGTTTTTAATTTAATAATTATGACATTGTGTATTATAAATCAAAGAAAACTAGCATTATATTTTGTTTAGGATTATTAGACAGAGCCGTCTACAATGTTATTTCTGTTTCTTAGAGAGAACATTTACTTAAAGTCAATATGTTGATTCTACAAATCAGTTGACGCTCTACCTGGGAATTGTTTGTGGTCGGGCTATTGGTGAAATAATTTCAAATTCCTCAAATGATGTTACCAGATTTGATCTCATGGGAGATACAGAAGGAACTAACAGTCGTCGTGAACGAGACATGATGTTAACTTTGGAAGAATGCAATGCTCTATAGGTATGTCATTACAGTATATATGACAGTAATCTTAAATAATCATTCATAATAATAATATTGTTACCATGCACGTTTAATTTTAATGTATTATCACGCTTATATGTATTCTGTGCATGATTTCTCTAGTTTTATTCTGTTTTCAATCTTCCGCTTTAATATTACAATAGCTAGTATGTTTGTGTCTTACGAGTATTCTTCAATGAGAAATACGTTCTCAGAGTCCACACCAGATGCAACACAATGCTCAATACTATGGTGTGGCTAAACGATGACTTCCTAATTTCGGGAAACATTTCCTGGTACATCAGCTCAATATTCTTTAGTCAGATATCTCTAACCCATAGTTCTTTATATAAATTATTTCAGTCTCCTCTACTAGTTTCATCCATTTTATATTAAGTTCTCATGCAAACTATGCATTCTTGACTATTAATTTAACAATCAAGTTTTGTTATAAAATTATCTTCTGATTTAAAAATCACAATTTGACACATCACATCTTAACAAGCAGTGAATCCTCCATTCGAATAAAATCTAAACTATTATCCTTTTTAATGCTCGAGATCTGAAAACATTTAATTCGTGGCCACATTACACAGTTAATCTTTCCCACGATCTCGTCCATTAGTTCTTGTATGCTAATAAGATTCGAACTGAAACTTCACCCGGTTGGTCAAAGAATATCTAACTACATATTGAAGACCTTTCGCTCCGACTGCCAATTTCTCTGCTTAACATCCAACTTGATGTCTTTCAGTCTGTATTCTTGATCTGTTCAACGCTAACTACCCTCTCTCACTGTACAATCGTATGATCCATTGCTCATTTGTCCGCGTGAATAAACAGCTCACGATAATTGTCCTTGGTTCATTATTCACGTGAGTATTTCTGAGCCCAAACTTATGAAGCGAACAATTATAGTGAACCATCTCATCCTACAAACTTTCTATCCTTTCTTATATGACTTAAACAATATCACAATACATTCCGCCATCCTCACAGTTCACAACATATGAAGTTGTTAGTGTATGGTTATGGTTACTTGAAGGCCTCGGTATCACTGCAAACGAATAGAAATCCATAATTGCTCGACCCCACCTGCCAGTGGAATAATCCGAATTAACATCTCATCAAATATCCAAACAAAGAAAGGCAGTTGCAGTCCCCATCATAGCAAACACAGCACACGTCAAAAAACATAAGGCGTATTATAGCACCGACAGAAAACTCGTCTGAACTGTCCTTCGTCATACGATATCATCATTCATCGTAAGCAATCTGAATATAGAAACAACATCCGGATGAAACACACAGCTCATGGTATGCACAGAGCACTGCTCAGTAGTTCTGGCAGCAAGCCGGACTTGGAATATGAGGAAACTGCAGCAAGGAACACTTTTCAAACAGTACCTCAAAGGTTCCCTGTCGCCTATCCGCCATATTGACCTGAAGTCCCGGTCAGTGTAACTTTGCCATAATATGTAGACTAATTAATGTGACCTTCCACAACTAAATGACTGTTTAATAGTATTTTTATTTTCGGGTGAAACAGTCAAGCGCTGTTTTCCCGATAAACTTCTCCTGTGGCCGATCTTAAATTAAAACACTTAAGTGTTGACGTTAACTTCGTTTTCTCAAGATAATTAGACACAAAATATTTCAGTAACAAATTACGACTTATATTGGAAGAGCACATAGAAAAATAAAAACCTTTTCTACTTAACTTCATTGACTTCAAAAAAGCATTCTGCAGCATTATAGAGATTCTTTGTGAAAAATTCTGAAGCAATATGATTTACCATCAAAAATCATAAATGTTGTCAAAGACTTGTATGATGGCTACACATATGCAATTCGTGCAAAGGATGGACTAAGCGAATATTTCCCAATAGAAACTGGAGTTCAACAAGGATGTATTTTATCGCCCTTGTTATTTGGAGATGTTATGGAGTTCACAATGAAGAAGTGCTGCACTGGTAACAAAGGCATCGAATGGATACAAGGAGACCATTTGGAGGACCTCGATTTTGCTAATGAGATAATCCTCATCAGCAGTTAGATAAAAACCATGCAGAAAAACACAAAAGAACTATCATCAACTGCCAGAAAAATTGGGCTTTTGATCAATAATGAAAAGACTAAAGTCCTGAAAAGCTTAATTTCAACAGATGACATGGAAAACAAACCAATGGAAGAGATCAATCACTTTATCTATTTGGATGTCATTTTGATCGCAAAGGGGATACAAGTAAAGAAATTAGAAGCAGAATACCTAAAGCAGCAATGTCTTTCAGAAGTCTTGAAAAGTTGTGGAAATCAAAACCCATGAGCACAAACACAAAACTTAGACTATTCAAATCAAACGTACTATCAACCCTTACATCTGCATGTGAGAGCTGGAAAACAAAAACAACAAAGAAACAAAGTTGGACGTATTCGAAAACAAATGTGTAAGGAAAATAAATGGTATAGTGTGGAACGAATACAAAACAAATGAGGAAATTAGAGAAATCGCAAATCAACATCTTATATCTGCAGTAATCAAGAAAATACTATGGTCATATGTTGGAAATGTGATGAGGAGAGATAATAACAATAGCAAAAACAAGCCCTCATGGGAAACAACAGGTAAGAGGAAAAGAGGCCGACCCAGAGAGACACTGAGAAGAATATTCATCAGAGAGGCAAAAACAGCAGGAATCGATTACCTCAATGAGATAGAGTTGCTTGCACAGAACAGAGACAAATGTCGAGTTTTGATAAAGGATCTTTCCATGAATTGAGACTGCTAGGATGAAAAAATTTAGATAAGAGAAAGAGTATCTGGGTCTATGCCCTATGGGCCGGCCCCAGCTATCAGTACATATATAGACTGACAGAATGTCAGACAGTGACAGACAGGCAGAGAAACAGACAGACAGGCAGACAGACAGACAGACAGACAGACAGACAGACAGACAGATAGACAGACAGACAGACAGACAGACAGACAGACAGATAGACAGATAGATAGACAGATAGATAGATAGATAGATAGATAGATAGATAGATAGATAGATAGATAGATAGATAGATAGATAGATAGATAGATAGATAGATAGATAGATAGATAGATAGATAGATAGATAGATAGATAGATAGATAGATAGATAGATAGATAGATAGATAGATAGATAGATAGATAGATAGATAGATAGATAGATAGATAGATAGATAGATAGATAGATAGATAGATAGATAGATAGATAGATAGATAGATAGATAGATAGATAGATAGATAGATAGATAGATAGATAGATAGATAGATAGATAGATAGATAGATAGATAGATAGATAGATAGATAGATAGATAGAAATTACTGTTTTTGACATTCTCTTTTTTTCTTTAATAACAAATGTTCTAAACATTTTACAATCAAAACAAGTGAGTGATGGAGGATTATTTCAAGAGTTAAAGTAGATAAACAAGAAGATCACAGAAAATTTACATTCAATAAATGAGGGACATAACTAAAACTCTTCGGACTTCCAGGGTCATTTCCATTTTCACAACATAATTTAGCAAAAAATATTTGAGTTATATTTCACCACCGAAATTTCAAGCTTTTGTTTCTTTGTTAAGGGACGTTTTCATTGAAAGTCTTCTTCTGCTTCTCCTTTTCACTTTTCACTGATACCTAAAAGGTGTGGTTTATATCATTTGTCGTTCTTGAGCTGCTCAAACTGTCTGAATTAGTGAATTTCCTTTGTTGTTACATGTCTCTGTCACTGCATCTATCCATCTTCTTCTGGGTCTTTCTCTTGGTCTTTTTCCATGCATTTTCGAAAAGAACGGCCTTGATGGTGATTGATAAGGATTCATTCTGACCAGGTGGCCAAACCATTTAAGTTGTTGTTGTTCTATATATTCTTGGCAGGGTTTTGGTTCCTACTATTTTCCTTATGGTTTCATTTGGTATTCTATCTCTTCTTGTGTTTTTTGTTACTTTTCTCAAGCATCGCATCTCATATGTATTGATCTTTCTTAAATGTGATTTAGAAAGGGTCCATGTTTGACTTTCATAGCACAAAGTTGGTATGAAAATGTTATTTATCATTTGTTGTTTAGCTGGCATAGAAATGTTTGAATGTCTTAGCAATGGTGAAAGCTGGTATGTGACAGCATTTGCTTTTTGTATTCTCATGTCAATTTCTCTGTCTAGTTTTCCATCTTCTGTGAACATTGTGTCTAAATACTTGAATTCCTCTACTTGTTTTATTTCTTTGAAAGTCAATGGCGCTAAAACTAATTTTTCCAGTGCTAAGTTTTTAGATTATGATTCGAAAGCATCAAATGACTAAAATGTAGTTTTTGTCTCTCGAATGTTTAGTCAAGATCCTCGCAATTTAAGGAATTGAATGTTCTATATATAATATGTGTGTGTGTATTTGTGTTGTGTGTATTTTTGTTGTGCGTTTAATATATACATATATATGTGTTAGTTTTTTTTAACGTTTATCACTATGTAATATGTGTTTGTGTATTTGTGTCTGTATGTGTAATATATATATGTATATATATATATATATATATATATGTGTGTTTGTTTTTTTAACGCTTATTTATAACCTTTATCACTTGAGTTTTGTTCCTGATTGAGTTTTATTGCTTGAAATGACCGCTGAGCAAATATGGACGGATACGATGGGCAAAGACGATGATCCACCGTTGACTAAACTCAACTATGACATGGGGGAATATTGGGAGGGGTATCAGTCATTTTTATCATAATTATATGATGGTTTGCTTTTATAATATTGTTAAATAATAGATATCATTGTCAAATAAATATCAGCTCCAAGCATTTATTTGCTTAATATTACAAAATACGAATATTATCTTTGACTACAGAAGTGCGCAATAAAGATAATAATATTGAGGTCTGAAGCAACTGTAATTCATTATTTTTTAGAACAATTGTATTTAATCATTATCATTAATATACAGAACTATATTAATGTCATCAAAATACAGAACTATATTAATATCATCAAAATACAGAACTATATTAATATCATCAAAATACAGAACTATATTGTTGTCATCAAAATACAGAACTATATTAATATCATCAAAATACAGAACTATATTAATGTCATCAAAATACATAACTATATTAATAACAGGAAAATATCATTCATATTTGATATAGCAGCAACACAAATATATTCTGTGTTAATGACCAGACACTTAGAATTTATAAAAACTGCAACACATCATCTATAACATTATTAATATGGAAGAATCAAAAGATACGTGACGCCTGAAGTCTGGCATTAAGAGAACAGTCTAACTAAATGACCATATTTACTTCTACCTTCTATTAATTTTTGCATAATGTGAAGTCTGGCATTAAGAGAACAGTCTAACTAAATGAACATAGTTACTTCTATTAATTTTTGCATAATGTGAAAAGCGCCGCCTTATTTACTCAGAAAATAGACGGTACACATTTACAGTTGGTTGAAGCTAGAAAGTAGGTCGAGGATCAAGGAAATGAAAATAAAGCTTCAAATTTATTTATTTATTTATTTGTTTACGATATGTCACAAAGTATAGGACACTATATTATCAGGATATGTTTAAAACATTTTAAAATGAATCGAAACCTTATGCGTTTTAATGTTATGAATATATATAAATCTTTCAACTACAAGTACAGAAAAGTTTAAGAAAAAGCTGCAAGTACGGAAAGAAAAGAAAACAAATGATGAAGTCTTAATAGAACTAAAAATGAAAAGAGACCTACTAAATACAACTCAAACAAGTAAAGAAAAAAGTAAAATACCCCCGACATGCCAGTGTCATATAGGGCATATGGTGCTAATGACCATAAATTTTACAGACCTTCAGCACATGATTTTTTGGGGTAATGTGGTCGGTATTACGCCCGTGACGCTTTACTTTCCCAGAAAAAATCCGGTACCCATTTAAGGCTGGATGAATCCGGGAGCCGTCGATTAGAATCGAACCTCTTGTCCTTTGTAATCAAGTTCACTAACCACTGAGCTATCGCGTCTCCAATTCAAACAAGACAAAAGATATTTTGGGGGCATGTTAAAAGACACAACAGTCTGCTAAAAGTAGTCTTGGAAAGAAAATGCAAGGTAAACGAGGATGAGGCAGACCAATAAAAAGATGGACAAGTCAGCCTATGACAACCTCCACTATCAAATCAAGAGACAGAGCGGAATGTCGCTCCATTGTAGCCAACCTTCGATGCGAAGAACGTTACTCAATGATGATGACAAGTACAGAGTACATTGATCCTAAAGTACAATTGACATTTGTTGAAATAAGTGCAGGTTTAAATGCGAACAGTCGAGGTTTTAAATAGAATATAACAGTGCTACACATACAATTTATCATAAAACTATCCGTGCTAGCCATGGCTCATATCTTAGTGGGTGTATGTGCTGGCCAAGGTTCATATCTTGGTGTGTATCTGTACTTGCCATGGTTCATATCTTGGTGTATTTCCGTGCTAGCCATGGCTCACATCTTAATGTGGTTCAGTGCTAGTCATGGTTCATATCTTGGTGTTTCCGTGAAGCCATGGCTCATATCTTAATGTGTTTTTGTGCTAGCCATGTCTCATATCTTAGTGTGTTTCTGTGCTAGCCATGGCTCATATCTTAGCTTGTGTGTGTGATGGCCATGGCTCATATGTTGGTGTGTGTCACGTTAGTCATATCTCATATCTTGGTGTGTGTCCGTGTTAATCATGTCTCATATCTTTGTGTGTGTCTGTGTTTAGTCATATTTCATATCTTAGTGGGTATCTGTGTTAGTCATGTGTCATATCTTTGTGCGTGCATGTCTGTGTTTGTCATATCTTATATCTTTGTGTGCATGTCTATGTCAGTCATATCTCATATATTTGTGTGCATGTCTATGTTAATCTCATCTCATACCTTGTGTGTGCATGTATATGTTAGTCATGTCTCATATATTTGTGTGTATGTCCATGCTAGTCACATCTCATATCTTAATGTGTGTCTGTCTATGTTAGTCATGTCTCATATCTTTGTGTGTTTGTGTTTAGTCATATCTCATATCTTTGTGTGTGCATGTCTATATTAGTCACATCTCCTATCTTTGTGAGTGCATGTTTATGTTAGTCATGTCTCATATCTTTGTATGTACATGACTGCGTTTAGTCATATCTCATATCTTAGTGCGTGTATCTGTGTTAGTCATATCTCATATTTTAGAGTGTGTCTGTGTTAGTCACATCTCATATCTTTGTGTGTGCATGTCTGTGTTAGTCACCTCTAGTGACTCGGGCAGATGGTTCTCGTAAACCTGGGAGGGCCGACCATCTAAGGGCAGAATCTCCCTACAGAAAAGACAATCTGCTGCCTTGCAGTGCATGTTTATGTTAGTCATGTCTCATATCTTTGTATGTACATGACTGCGTTTAGTCATATCTCATATCTTAGTGCGTGTATCTGTGTTAGTCATATCTCATATTTTAGAGTGTGTCTGTGTTAGTCACATCTCATATCTTTGTGTGTGCATGTCTGTGTTAGTCACCTCTAGTGACTCGGGCAGATGGTTCTCGTAAACCTGGGAGGGCCGACCATCTAAGGGCAGAATCTCCCTACAGAAAAGACAATCTGCTGCCTTTTGACAATCAAAGGCTAAGGAAAGCAAACCTGAATAAAATGCTGGCTGAAATCGGATGCACTGGGCCACTGGCGCAGAACACAGTGCAACGTTTTAACAGGTATTCAATCAGAGTGGATCTAACCGACTCTAATTATGATGTTCTGTCTGTGGGGTCGATCAATTCAATTAAACAGACAGCTGTCTTCATGTGAGAGTCTGGAATCCTACTCAGATTGAGTCTTAATCGCAGAGAGAGAGATAAAGCTAAAGCACACTTATGTTATACAACTTAATGAACTGAGAACAGAATTATAATTCTTCCTGGATAGACAGATTTCTTTCAAGTTTGACTTCTATAAATCTTTAAGGATGAAGAGAAAATCAATAGCTGATCTTGCTAAACAATGGACCAAGAGAGAAATCCTTTTCAGTTTTGAGAAAACTACCTTCAATGATGACGAAAAGAAGGAAATATATAATGCCTTAAAGGAGTGGAGTGACAAGATCTGCATTACCTTCAGAAGAGCTGCACGGTCTGACGCCAATTTCGTCCATTTCAAAAACGGACGAGTCTTCTCGTCCCCTCATGGAACAAGAGAGGAGAAGCAACAATTAATATGGCGAATCTTTATCCAAAAAAGGAGTTATCGCTCCTGAAATTTGACATCCTGTTTGGTTTTTCCATGAGCACAGTCATCTACACAGGGACGACTACGTAATTATTGATAAAGAGAATTTTTTTTAAATCTCAATTATTACAGCCAATTTGAAAAAATAAAAGATAAAGATATTTTAACATACGATGTCCCGTACGATGTGGAATGTACCATGCATTATGACGGTAAAGCCTCTGCTAGAAATGATACGAGGTCGATTTATAGAAAAATCCGCAATTTCTAAGAAGTGATTGAACAAAGAGAATGGCTGAGCTTCTATGACAACAAATTGCTAATTTGATGTACAACTGTAGTAGTAATTGTGGGTCGGCAGTGTCCCAAACATGATTTCATGGGAAAAGATTACACGTTTTGGTGTCCAGAGAATCCAGTTGAGAGTTGTTAAGGTTAGAAAACGTCCACTGTGAAAGCATCTCAAAGATTTTTAAAATAAACCTTTAGCCTGACAGCTGACTTCATATGAGAGTCTGGAATCCTTACTCTGATTGAGTCCATAACGCAGAGAGAGAGAGAAAAAAAAATAATAAACCTAGAGAAAGAACCACTTATAAACCACTAACTAGATCCACTAATAATCCTACAGCTAGATCCACTAACAATCCTACAGCTAGATCCACTAATAATCCTAGAGCAAGACCCATTAATAATCATACACTTGGATTGACTAAAAGACCTACAGCAAGACCCACTAAAAACTTACAATTAAACCCACCAATAACTCTACAGCCAAATCCACGTCACAACTTACTGTGACGTTTAGAGAAAGTCAGTAACGCAGAAATGTACTGCCTTGTCTTCAAGATGTTTTACTTTTGTCAGCACGGTAACGTACTTTTTGCTACAATCTAAAATGTGACTTATAACACTATTAGCACAGCCGTAATGTTAATAATAATTTGTAAAATCATTCAGTGTAATCTATTCAATTCATTTTGTAAACAGCTAGAGAGAGTTACACAAATCTCATAATTTATTGTTTACTAAATTATTATCTACTTGGAAGAAAACTTATTTGGACCACCTATCTATTATACAATTGTTTCTATTCTGAACTTATTTATCCAAGATAGTTTATGCAGTTTAGGGTCAGCACAGATCTATCTGTATGTCTTCAAATATTTGTTCATTCCACCTGCACTACCCCATGATGTATTGCATCTTTGGAATACAATCAATGTACGTAACTGTTCCTTTCCATTTTTCTCTTTTTTTCTCTCATTGATGTTTGTGAATTACAACCTTGAGACCTGAGTATACCTTAATGCTTTCATTCGTGCTCTTTTTTTCTGTACCTTTGTGTCTTACCCTTTTATACAGTTCTTGGATGGCGATGCTTTTTTTTAATTAAAAGATCAATGAGAGTGATATATCACATTCATTATCATCATGTGCCATACCGGTTGGCGTAGGCGATCATGTCCTTCCACAACCTTTTTTCTACAGTGCATCGTATCAGTTCTGTTGTTGACTGTTTTCCATGCCATGACACCAAGCTATCCAGTATTTTCTCTCTTTGTCGTCCGCGATCTTTCTTTTTATTTATTTTGCCAGCTGTAACCAAATATTCTAACTTTCCTCTTCTCATGATGTGCCAGAAAAATGGTGATTGTTTCTTTCTGATGTTTTTGAGGAGTTCCCTTTTTGTTTTGGCCTCTTTGAGAATATCTTCATTCTTTTTAGCTCTCCTGTGAAAATGCAACATTCTTCTGAGAAATCCGATCTCTGTGGCCTCTAATCGTCTTCTCATTTGTTTGTCTACTGTCCATGATTCGCTTCCATAGGTCAGAATTGGTTCTATATAGCACCGATGAACTCTCTTTCTCACTTCTATTGACATAGATTTGTTGCATGAGATATTTTTCATTTTCTGAAATGCTTTTTGGCCTGAGCTATTTTGCTTTTTATTTCTGTGGTATATCTTCCATCTGATGTTATTATTGTGCCCAAGTATTTGACGCGTTGCACCTGTTTCAGACTTTTCCTGTTTGTTTTTTTTTTATGCTGCACAATGGTGATGATTGTTTCTTTGATATGACCATTACTTCTGTTTTCTTACTATTCAGACTGAGACCTTTCTTGTTGCTAACTTTTTTTATTATGTCTATCCTTTCTTGTAGTTCATTCTGTCTCCTTGTTTTAATTGTTGGAATTGTCCAGTTTGGTTGTTAATTCGTATAGCTGCAGTTTGTTGCCAAAACATGTTTATTTATGATTCGCAGATCCTTGCCATCTTCTACTTCTTCTTCTATCCTTCCTCTGATGCCGTTGGCGTCGAGGGGAGAAACAATCTGCGATTCTTTGCTCTTCTGTTGGCCTCTTCTGATGTTATTCCTCCTAGTGACTCTAGTATTCCCTTTATCCATCTCTTTCTCGGTCTTCCTCTTACTCTGGCGTTTTCGTAGCGTTTGTTTATGGCTCTTTGATTCATTGTTAGTTCTTTCTGTCTTGTTATGTGGCCGAACCAATTTATATGTTGTTTCTTTATGTATTCGATGGCTAGTTCAATTTCGAGTTTCTTCCTCAGGTCAGTGTTTCTTACTCTGTCCCTTAAGCCGTATCCTGTCATTCTTCTGACACATTTCATTTCTGTGGTCGTTATCTTTCTTATTGTTCTAGAGTCCAGCGTCCAATTATGGCACTGATAGCACAAAGTTGGTAGAAAAATTGATTTGTATATTGCCCTTTTTGCTTCCGTAGTTATTGCTTTGTTTTTCAATAGTGTTGATACTTGGCCTATAACTTGGCATGCTTTACCTTATATCTATCTCTGTTTCTTGGTTATTGTCTTGTGTTAACGTGCTACCCAGATATTTAAAGTTGTCAACTTGCTTCAAAGATGTAGTATCTATAATGATGTTTAGTTTTTCTTTCTTTCTCGCTATTGCCATTACTTCGGTTTTGCTTATGTTGATCTTCATGTTGTATAGTTTACAAGTGTTGTTTAGCCTGTTGATATGTTCTTGCAGGTCCTCAGTCGTTTTATGTATCAGAACTTGGTCGTCTGCAAATAGTATTTCATTTATTTCTTCCTCTCTTCTGTAGTTTTCTGGTACGTATATTTCGTTTTCTTCTGTGTTATCGTTTATTGTCATCCGTGTTTGTATATTTCCTTTGATTGGGCATGCTAATTTGCATATATTGTCCATATATGTGATGAAAAGTAAGGGGAAAGCACGCAGCCTTGTCTTACTCCGGAGTTAATGGTGAAGTGTTTAGAGTAGCCTGCTGAAGATCTTACTGTAGTGCGACTACTTTCATAGAGGCTCTTACATATCTCTACTAGGTGGTGACTCACTCCGTACAAGGGCAATACGGACCACAGTTGTTCCCTGTCCACCCTATCGAACGCCTTTTCTTGGTCAATAAAAGCTGTATACAGTGTTTTATTATGCTCTATTGTTTTCTCTGCTAGTTGTTTTATGATAAATAGGGCATCTGTGCAACCTCTGTTCCTCCTGAAGCCCATCTGAGCATCGCTTAGTTGTGGGTCTATAATTGGTCTCAATCTTTTACAACTATCTTGGCATATAACTTCCCTGTGTGGCTTAATAGTGATATTCCTCTATATTGGTTGCAGTCTCTTCTGCTGCCCTTCTTTTTCCATATTGGTAATATAATGGACTGTTTCCAATCGTCTGGGACTTGCTGTTGGAAACAGTCCATTATATTACCATTATATCCCTGCCATCAATGTTTAATTTCTCCAGCACATTGATTATTTCCACGTGCGATTAATTTGTCAAATGCTTTTGTGTAGTCTATAAAACACACATATAGATCTTTCTTTACCTCTATAGATCTTTCTATCAATGTTCTTAAGATGTATATTGCATTATTGGTGCCCTTTCCTTCCACAAAACCACATTGTTCCTCACTTATTTCTGGTTTTATTTTGTTCCTTACGCGTCTCATGATGATTCTTAGTAATATTTTAGTCATATGGCTCATGAGACTAATAGTGCGATGGTCTTCACAATCAGTGGCGCCTACTTCTTCGGTATGGCTACAAAGATAGATTTTAGTAGATTCTTCAGGTATGTGTCCAGTGTTATATATGTCATTGAATAGTTTTTTTTTTATGACTTGTACTCCCAGCTCTCCCACTGCATTTATCTCTTCGATTGTTATATTGTCGGGTCCTGGAGCTTTGCCTCTTTTCATGTGTTGAATTGCCTCTTCCACTTCACTCTGCATTATTGGTGGCCCTGTGTCTTTGTTGGAATTGTTTAGCTCTGGTCTTTCATCATGATAGAATTGACTGATAAATTCTTTCCATCTTTCCATTGTCTTCTCTTGTCCAATTATTATATTTCCTTCCTTTGATTTCACACATCCTGAAACTTTGACTTCTTTTCTTCCTGTTTTTCTTCTTCTTCTTCTTCTCTTCTTTCCTCCCTCATTTGCCTTTCAGCGTCGAGGGGAGATATAATTTGCGGTCTTTTGCTCTTCTGTTCGCCTCTGCTGCTGTTATGTTTCCTAGTGATTCTAATATTCCATCGACCCATCTTTTTCGTGGTCGACCCTTGGGTCTGGTGTTCTCACAACGTTTGTTTAAAGCTCGTTGTGTTGTGATTTGTTCTTTCTGCCTTGTCACGTGGCCAAACCATTGTATCTGTTGTTTCCTTATATATTCTATGGCGGGGGCTATTCCTAGCTTTTTTCTCAGTTCTTCATGTATGATCTTATCTCTGTTTCCTGTCATTCGTCTAACACATTTCATCTCTGTAGAGGTTATTTTTTTTATTGTTCTTGCATCTAGGGTCCAGGTCTGGCATTGGTAGCACAACGTTGGGATGAAGATTCTTCCTGTTAATTTATTTAATTGATTGTGCATAAATTTTTGGTCTTTCTATTGTTTGTTTTTTCATTTCTTCGGATTTCTGCTTTAACCATCCTTCCGTTGCTTCTCTGCATTTGTCCTGGATATCTTTGTGCAATATTTTGTATGTCCGTCACATTTTGCACTTTAGCTGTTCCTTTCATTGCATTAAAATCCCCTAATATAATAGTTATTTCTTGGGATTTACAATGTTCCATGCTCATCTCTAGCTCATTGTAAAAAGTGTCAGTGTCTTCCACTTCGCCATTACTTGTTGGTGCATGAGCTTGAATTATGTTGATATCCATTGCTCTACCTCTCAGTTTTACTAGCAAAATTGTATCTAATACTGGTCAAAATCCTTTCACTTCTTTACTTCTTTCTCTATCTTACATGATGCCTACATCTCTTTCGTGTGTGGTTCCCCCAGAGTAAATTAATATTACCCAGCGTTGTAATAATCCTGCTCCTTTCCATCTAATTTCACATAGTCCCAAGATGTTTAATTTCATTCTCTTCATTTCTTGACTGATGTTTTCTAGTTTGTCAACTTGGAATGCTGATCTAATGTTCCAAGTTCCTATTGCTAGTGTCTCTTTATAATTTGATCTTGCTTGATGACGATCGAGTGTCACCTGTAGCACATGACGCTCCCTACCGGACGAGGTGGCTGTAGAGTCTCCATTAACGTCGTTAGCTGTAGATATTAAGTTTTGTTTTAACATGATTATTCTAAGCAATATAAGAAGGTTGTTTGTTATTTCTTTCCATCTTGGCAGTGACTGTATTAGTCGAAAATCGCAGCCATTGTCTTTATACATAATGTCATACCACATAATATGACATTACCATCGCCGTTTTCATTTCTTTACGTGATAGACGATCAGTGTACCGGTAGATTGCTTTTCGAATTAAGTGATCTCTTTATTGGCAATGTGATATAAAATATTATAATAATAAATAACCATCTTTTCTAAAATGTTTGAATGTATCAGGTCAATTCTAATTAAAACCTGTGTTTCTTAAACGAGGAGGATGGGCATAACGAAGGATCGCGGGAATCTAGATGTTTTTATTTTTCCTGGTTGGTTTTACTTTGATTATAATTTGATTTGTTATTTTAAATTTACAACAAATGTAGGGCTTGACTTGATGTACGAGTGTGCTCTGAAGTGTGTCTTTAATTAGTTGACAAGATTTCAGTCTGATCTCTAATAAAGTTGTGTCCTTATAAACCTGTAATAGACTATATTTAGAAATAACGTGTTTGGTTTAGTAAATAAAATGCATGAGGCAATGGAGTATTTGGTTCTTCCTAGGAAATCAAACAATAACACACAAAAAACGTAAGAACATTACAAGACAAAGACTGCAGCTAAACAGAATCGCCATCCATGATCACAGAATGGTCTTAGCTGAAGGATTTCATCAGTACCCCATTTCATGTTAGTCGTCCGCTTTGCTACAGACCAGATCTATGTCTTCACCTCTCTACATAATTCGCATATTTGCAGGACATGTTCAGGTCTCTCTCAAGACGTGTCTGGCTTGTACAATGTGGTATATTTATAGCTTGCAGTCAGCGGGTGTAGGTATTCGGTCGACAACATCCTATTATGACTATAAAGATTGTGATTTAAACAACAGAAACAGTATAACTTTATATACGCTTGTGTGTTTATCTCTTTCTGTCATCATTCAAATTGTTGTTGATTTCATTAAACATTATGCCATCATTCCGCTGGCCGAATATACAAAAAGTATATCTGAAACATCTAAAATTCATCGTCACTGCCATCAAATCTTTATCCGTTCTAATTTCTTGCAAATAAATTTCGTTCAGAAGGAATCCAAAACTGTTGTTGAATTTTGTGAAATGTTGTTTAATTTATGTTTGTTGAATAAATCGTATTTAATATTTATGTAAGCATTATTTATAGACATTTATTGCTTTCATTATTTTAAGATAGCAGCTTATTAATATCAGATTATTAACCAGGTATTCAGAGCCATGGTCCAATTCAAAGCACTGACGGCAAGTGTTTTCAGTTGCTGAATACAATTAATGAAGTAATGTGTAATGAAAATCACGATAATTAACGCCCAGAACATGTATATTCTGATTTAATGGAATAAATAACGTCTTGGATGTTTCATTTTGTCTTTAAACTATCAACATTCGTCACCATTAGTCCGGAAACCTTGGCGGTAGTTGGGGCACTCCTGGCATCTTCACATCTTGCTTCCACCCTTCATGAGTAAGGGCCACAATCCGAGATGTGGTAGAATTGAATCTTGTCCATTCTCTGATGTTGTTCTTCCACCTTTCCTCCTTTCTATTTGTTCCCGGTATAGCGCCTTGCAGAGTAAACCAAAACCTAAGACAGCTTAAAGTGATTGTATCATATTACCTGACTATTGTGAAGAAACGCAAAATGAAATGGTTTGACAACGTATCTCGATCATCGGCATGGCAAATGCCATATGGATTATAAGAGGAACTGTGAAAGGCAGACAGAGACAGAATTAGGAAAATAACATAAAAAATATTTACAAGCCTCGACTTCTCAAAGAGTGATTTAAGAAAGAGATTGATAGAGAAGGTTGTTGGAGTCAGTCAGTAGTGGCCTCACGATTAACAGAACTAAGAGATTAAGAATACCATACTAATTTCCAGCTCTTTATTTGCTGACAGCAAATCTTGTATTTCTTCTATAAACTTATATGTGACTAGTTTTTATTTGTATCTTCTTATCTTTATTTTCCTCTCTCTCTTTAATTTTTCTCTCTTCTTAACTTCTTCATTAACCGCACGACTTCATTTCTTCGTCGTCTGTAATTAAAATGAGGTCAAGTAGGCTTTGATACCTTCTGCCGCAAGTCAACAGCAAACCCCGATACCTACGCCACTCAACCCAAATTTCGTCTTCAACATAAATCTTCATTTTAAAAAAAGTCTCTTGTATTCTCTTCCCACAGTTACCTATTTATATTGCATCCTTATATTACCAATGAGAGGTAAAAGATGCCCGGTGGGATCAGTACCAATGCCATGAATCTTCGCTGGATTATGCCCCAGCATATGGAGCTGACAGTTTCAGTCCTCCAATTTCTTGTCGCAACTCAACTGTGTGAGTAATGTACCCATTTTCCTCAACTGTGTCGGCTAGTAAACGTGAAGATAGGATTAAGCTTACGCTAGATGTCATCGCGCTAACAATATATTACTAATATGCTATCTTCCTGCTATAAGCAGTCTACTTAGGTTATAAAAATTGTTTCTATTAATATTTATGTTTAATTAGTTATTTGGCAATTTTTATTTATTCCTTTATTATAATAAATAATAATATTTATTTATTTTTCACTTATGTTTAACTGCTTGGCTGATCCCCTTTTTTCATTTATAGCTATCTAATTCTCACTAATTCTGGTGATGAGCCATTCTCTCCAAATGGTTACCGTCTCATTGGTGCATATTCCAAGTCTTCTTTCCTTCCACTCTTTCTCTCTCTCTCTCTCTCTCTTATATATATATATATATATATATATATATATATATATATATATATATATATACATATAGGTAAAGGTAAAGTACGAGACTTGAACCGGCGTCTGAGCACGCGAGTTTACACCCATATATGCTCGGCCGCCTATCTAGAAATCTTCGGAGATTTGTGTATAGTGTCGCCTCAAGCATCGAAACTCAGATGCGCAGCAACATTCCTCACCTTCCCAGGGTAATATCCTGGTACCCATTTCTGCCAACGGCTGGGTCGACCGTGGGGACATTATATATATATATATATATATATATATATATATATATTTATATATATATTTATATATATCATATATCTCTTTAAGAACAGTTTTCTTCGATAACAAATGTTCGAAAACAAACCAAGTGTAGAAGGTGAGGATTATTTCAAGAACTAATGTCGATAAATATAATGATACAAATGGAAATGAAATTTGATTTTCCCTAAATGAAGTATAGGAGAACGCGGGTTCGAATTCCTGTAGGTTCAAAAGTTATTTTATTCTATCGAGGGTGGAATACAAGCTCAGACACGAACACCTCATGGCGACTGCACTGTGCAAGCGCCCTTTGTTTTCCAGTCCTACAATTCCACAAGGAAAACCCCAATAATGGGGAAATGCCTAAGTGATGGTAAAATGAAGTGTGTAACAAAAACTCTTCAGTCTTGAGGTTCATTTTCTTTTCACGAAATAATATTTGAGGAACGATTCACAACAAAAAATTCAACAATCACCGTTTTGATTATTTGTATGTTTGTTAACACTTCTTTTGGGCGACAGTGTAGATAAAACTAATCTTTCTAAAGTTTTAAGATTTTTGGGTTAGGATTCTAAAGAGAACAACAAGAATGGAATCCAGAGGTCATTGACGAAACAACTAGATTTTGCTGATGACCAAGCTCTCTTCTCACAAAAGTCATTAACAAATGCTAGATAAAATGAGCATAAGAGAGATCACAACAGCTGGGACTGAACATAAAAAGAGATAAGACAAAAATCATGCAATGCAATTGGCCATACTAGGAGATATACCCCTACTACAAGTAAATTATTATATATATATTTATATGTTAAAGTCAGAAGAGTCAAAGAAGCAGGAACAGATAATACCTTAAATAAAGATATAACTGGCTATCGGAACCTTCAATGCACCAAGAATGATTCCACAGAACATAAGTTAAGTGCTAAATTTAAGATTGTCATCTCCAATGTTAAATCAGGTTTGTTACGTGCCTATGAATTATGTAGAACAACAAAAATGTTAGCATTACAGATACAAATTTTCATAAATTGAAGGTTGCGCATAATAAAAGGGTGGAAATGACAGGACACAATTTCTAAATTATTACTTTGGGAAAGTAGCGTTCAATTACAAGTAGGCAACGAGATGAGGTAAAGCATATGGCGCTGGAGAAAACACATACTGCGTAAGTCACGTAAGAGGATTACATAACATTTGTTGGGATCACTAGGGGAGGAGACAAAGAAAAATTACAAAGTATACTTTGAGAAGACCGGTGGAAGCAGAGAGGAAGAAGATGAGGAAGACATTGAATAGATCTTAGGAGAATGGCAAGAAACAGAACGGCTTGAAAAGTGTTTGTTGAAGACTTATGTCCCAGTGAGATTTGAAGGGAATAAGAAGATTCAACAGACCCAAAAAAAAAATATAACGGAGACTCGAGTTCTCGAACCTTGAATCTTTTATAAGCTTCGCTGGAATCAAGGATTCGAATGATCCATCTGAAATGTGAGTGTACGTGTAAGTGTGTGTGTGTGTGTGTGTGTGTGTGTGTATGTGCGTGCGTGCGTGCGTGCGTACGTGCGTGCGTGCGTGCGTGCGTGCGTGCGTGCTTGTGTGTGTGTGTTAATATTTATAACTTTCATTATAAAAGATGTGTTTGGTCATTCATTGCTCATTCATTCATTTGCATAAGTTCGTAGCAAGTAATGGAGCTTTGTTCTCGAAGAATTTTTGTTTTATTTTCATTGTTTTACATAATCTATGAAGAACCTATGTACCACAGAAGGATGGCACATTTATAGTTATCGTATAGTCATCTATATTATTAATATAGAACTATAAAGAGATCGATCTCGCCCAGACTCTGAAGGAGAGAGACTAGTATAACTAAATAACCAACATTTTTTTCGACCATCGATTTATGTTTTGGATAATGTGATCATTACCGTCATACTTTCTCTGAAAAATGCCTGGTACACATTTGCAGCTGGTTGAAGCTAAAAGATGATAGGTCGAGAATCAAACAAATTAAAAATAAAACGCACTTTTATTTTAATATTTTGACGATGTCACATCATAAACAGTTAATATTACTTTATTATCACCACTTGTTTATTATATATATAATGTACATATATATATGAATCGAAACAATTAATTCTTTGAAAGTTTATGAATCTTCCAATATCAAAAACAGTGTACATTGATCTTAAAATATAGTTTTACTTTGTTGACAAAAGTGCCAGTCGAAAAACGAAATGTTGCAGTGATAAATAGAGCACAACAAGAGAATGCATACACTTTATTAATGATAAAAGAACTCAGTTATGTTGTAAAATTAAAAACTGATTATAAGCTTACAATTCTTATTTTCAGGAGAGCTAGAAAGCTTTCAACAAGTCAGATAACAATTCTTTTTCGAGAATAAAAAGAAAAGCAATAGCTGATCTATCTAAATGATGGGCCAACAAGGAAATACTTTATAGTATTGAGAAATCTACTTCCAATAATAAAGTATAGAATGCAATAGATTAGGTCATAAAAGAGTGAAAAAGCAACATATGCATTACGTTTAGAAGCACAAGAAGGTCTGATTCCAATTTCATCCTTTTCGAAAGTGAGTTAGGTTGCTCGAACGATATAGGAAAGAGAAAGGGGAAACAAGCAATTTATCTGGCGAAATGTCGATTAAATTGAGTTATCGCTCTAGAAATTGGACAAGCTGTCGTGTTTTACCATGAGCACAGTCGTCCACACAGGAACGATTACGTAATTATAAAGGATGAATACATCAATAAAACATATTTACACAATTTTAAAAACTACTCATATTCATCAATTTTAACATTTGATGCCCATACAATTACACAAGTGTCATGCATTACACAGTTGGGTATTCTCAGTGAATTGTAACAGGACGATTGTAACGATTGACTCCGATTTTCAAAACAAAATTAGACAAAGAGAATGGCGGAGCTTCTATGATATCAAACTTGCTAATTTGATGTACAGCTGTAGTGAGAAGTGTAGGTGGACAGTGACGTGCCCTGAAGAAGGGTTCCTGGGAAAAGACTGCAAGTGTTGGTGTCCAGGTAGTCCAGTTAAATGGTGTGATGAATCGAGAAATACAGATCGTTTGTCGGTGAAAACGTCTGCAAGACCCACTAATAAACCCACAGTTTATGTTTTTTTTTTTAAGAATACTAACCTTAACATATTCTCCACATACTCCTATTGTCCTGGCAATGCTTACTGCCTCTTTGTTCTGAATGGTTGCTCCCTATATACCTATATGCTTCACAAAGAGTACTCATGAACTCTCCAGATATTCATAAGGAAGCAAACCTCGATCCCTACTTCTGTCCGTATTCGTCTTGCAGAACTTGTCTTTATCCTCAACTCATTTAAATCCGATGGTCGATTCTTTAACCAGAGTAGTGGGGTGGCTATGAAGGTCTATAAAATTTATGGTCACTAACAGCATATTCCCTATACGTCACTTGGCGTGACGGGGCTCTATACGTTTTTCATTTTTTTTTTTTTACTTTGGCTACCAAGATAGGCCCTACCTATGCTTATCTATTCATGGGTTACCTAGAATACCATATTCTTCCCTCTATTAACGGCCACCTTCCCCTCGTTTTACTAATACGCGACGGTTTCGGTATGTCTCATTTCTAAAAATCAAATACAGAAGAATGTTGAGAATACCATGGACAGCTAAGAAGAGTAATGAAAAATTTCTGAAATAGTCCAAAGCAAAAAGAGAGCTAATGTACAATATTAGGAAGAATCAATCATATTTTTTTGGACATATTGTGAGAAGAGAACAGCTGGAATATATTGTAACAACTGGGAAAATTGAGGGGCCAAGAGACTGAGGGAAGTAAAGAGAAAAGATATCAGACAGCTTAAGAGAATGACTTTGCAGAAAGTCAACAACAGAAATGATAAATAACTGTTGAGATCGAAAGTTGTGGAGAGACATGATCACCTACGCCAGCAGGCATGTTACTTGATGCTGATGATGATATCTCATAACCTGAATTGACCCAGTCCCTGGAATTTGTAGGCTCGTTTCACCCCTCCATTCGGATTGTGTACTCTATCTCTACCTCCTGAGTAAGCTTTATGGACATCTCGGTCTCTTTTAATCCATCAGGTCTACACACGTCCATATTTTATAAATCTATCGATGCCCACTCCTACCTCCTCTTTTCCTCTTCGCACCCTCGCACCTGTCGTGATTATATGCCATTTTTTCAACTTCTGCACCTTAAATGCCTCTGAAACCAAGACGATCATTTTCTCCAACAAGCCCGCCTCATGTTGGAATTCTTTCGTCCTCGTATTTATCCGGAAACTTTCCTGCAATCTGCCCCACAAAATGGTATCTCTGTTACCCGTACCAAGAAGTTTACAACCCCACCACCCCAACTCGACCTCCTTCAAATAGAACTGTTCCCTCTCTTTTACTCACCACCCTCACAACCTGGTCACACTCCAGATACTCAAACAACACCCACCTATCCTCCACTCCCACCTATCCTCCACTCCCACATATCCTCCACTCCCACCTATCCTCCACTCCCACCCTACCACTCGGATCCTATTCTCTGATTCACCATTGGAGGCTTTTAAATGCGACATGAATCTTCTAGACATTTTAGTTTGGAGCCGCTTTCGTAACCCTAAAACGGGCATGGTGAATACTGCCCTCTGCAACAGATCACGCAGTTCGTGCGATTGTGTACTAAAAGCACATAAAGCCCTTTTCCCGAAAAGCTCTTTTGTTATTCAGGAAGATTTCACCTGCACCTGCATATCTAGTAATTTCATATACACAATCGTCTGCCAACTCTGTCCATAAACATATATTTGCCAAACAGACCCACGTTTACAGGATAGGGTTCGTGAACACGTGTATAATATTGAACGTAATTCCGACACTCCTGCCTCCTCCAATTTTAGATCTGTAGGACATCATACCTCCGATGACTTTCGGGTTACCGACATCGTCTGTTATTCCTCTGATACTCACAGTCGGTTCACTTTGGAAAACCGACTCATAGCCCGGTTTTGGCATTGTTATTTCCAAGAAATGTAAACTCTTTTGACTCTTTTTTGAATCACTGGTCTCCTCTCCCATTTTTCCCCGTGTCTTATCTTTATTCCTCCCTGTGTTATCTTCATTATCTCTCCTATTCTTCTTCATCCTTGTCACCCTGTCTTTACTGTTTTTCCCTATTTTTCTCTATTTATCTCACCTTATTGTACCACTATTTTCATTCATCCTCATGAGACCCCCTACCTATTGTTCAGTGTTTGCCTCCATTTGGCCCAATTAAAACTTACGTGCCCTATTGTCTATTAATTATATGATCCACAACTACACAAATTCTAGCCACAGTTTCTTTCTGCCATTTTTTAGATCAGTGTTATATTGTATTTAGCTTTCGTATTTGGATTTATGTGTTTATTTTAAAATAGTTTGTGTTTTGTACATGATGAAGGCTTTTGTTGAAACGTCGTAGTTTGTCTCGCCTCTCTATTAGTTTAGCTGCTTTATTTTGTGTGGTTTTTTTTACGTTTTTTTTTCTTCTGCAGCTCTACTGGCGGCTCCACATAGTAGTTAATATTCAATTAATCTTTTAGATGTGCTTATCTCCAGAGATTGGAAAAATAGTTTTAGTAGAAGTGATGTCCCACTTACGTTGATGGTTTTGGAAAAGAAAAGAAAGAAAGAAAGAACGAAAGAAGGAAAGAAAGAAAGAAAGAAAGAAAGAAGAAAGAAAGAAAGAAAGAAAGAAAGAAAGAAAGAAAGAAAGAAAGAAAGAAAGAAAGAAAGAAAGAAAGAAAGAAAGAAAGAAAGAAAGTATACCCTGTGTAGTTAATACTCAGGGTTTGCGTTTTTCCTCATCAAAAATGCATTTCCAACCTTGACCTTCGTTACACGATATCTTTTTCAGCGGTGCCTCGTCTCACGTAATGAGTACAGTATGTACAAGCTCTACTTTCTCTGCAAGTGGTTTAGATGATTCAGAAAATATAAATAGAGTGTATGAACATGTATGGTCTTGCGTAGACAGAGAACACTTATGGGGAAGAATCTGCATTTGTCTTCTGGTCACCGACGCCATGAGTAAATGCATGGGCACTACACTTCATTGTGCGATAGCATGTTCTTGACAATACAGGCTTTGTTCTTTAAGACTTCCCTTAAGTTGTGGGCACTTGATCTATTAGGTCAGTGGGTTAGTAGGTAAAACTGCCTTTTTAGAGTACATTATCAAGAGCTGACCTACTCACTAGTTTACATTTCCATACATATATACGTACATAAGCATATATATGTACTTCCGTATATGCGGCTGACTCAACACCCTGATGGTAATTTTATTACATTCTTTCCCTTCTATTTAAGTAGATGTATATAACGTGGGTCATGGGAAATTACAATCAGGAAAATTCAACAATTTTGAGTCATTCTCTCGTGGTAATTACAACATAGAACCGCCACTGTTAAGAATACTGCTTTACGAGTTTAGATGTTAAACTTGCACAAACGTGACATATTTGGTTTAGTACATCCATGACTGCTGTCAATGATGAAAACCAACCGGCATGTTTAAAGTACTCGATTCGCCACTTGATCTTTCAGTGTGACACTCGGAACTCGATTCTGCCATTTGGTACAGCCATAAACAGTCGTTACATTCTTCTTCTTCTACCTTTTTAGCTCCCTGTAGAGCATAGGTCTTCAACAAACACTTTCCAAGTCGTTCTGTTTTTCCCATTCTTTTAAGATCATTCCATGTCTTCCCCATCATCTTCATCTCTGCTTCTATCTGTCTTCTCCAAGAATTCCTTGGTCTTCCTCTTTGTCTTTTCCCCTGGGGATTCCAAAAAAGGGCCTGTGTGTAATACTCTCAGTTGGCTTCCGAAGTGTGTGTGACCTATCCATCGCCATCGCCTTCGCTGTATCTCTTTATCCACTGGTATTTGACTGGTACATTTCCATAATTCTATGTTAGTGATTTTGTCCTGCCATTTCCATCCTTTTATTCTGCGTAAGCATCCATTAAGGAAAGTCTGTATCTTCATGATTGCCAATTTTATTGTTCTCCAACATTGTCCTTCCATTACTTTATTTAAAACTAACTTCACAGTCAAGTAGCTTCACGGGTTGCTCACGAATGCATGTTGGAAATAAACCTCATCTTGATGTTATAAAGAAATGGGATTTCTCAAAAGAGTGTTGAAATTTCCCTGTACAGCTAAAAAGACCAATGAGGAAATCCTCAAAGTATAACGTAAAAAGGGAGCCCCCCAAAAAAATATCAGAAAGAAACAATCAAAATTTTTCGGGCACATCATGAGAAGAGGAAAGTTGTAATACTTGGTTACTACTAGCAAAATAAAAGGAAAGAGAGATCGAGGACAAAAAAGAGAGAAAATACTAGATAGCTTGGTGTCATGGCACGGTAAACAGTCAACAACAAAACTGATACGATGCACTGTAGATAGAAGATTGTGGAAGGACATGATCACCTACGTCAACCGTTATGGTGCATGATGATGAAGATGATGATGATGTTATAAATTTAATTCACTTTGCCAAATACAATCATAAAAGCATTGCGTTGAAAGACCTATGTCACTAGTGGCGACCGTAGTTTGTCATGATAGGTCAGAAACTGAAGACTCACTTACTTCTAAATGCGATATCTCATAGTGTTTTTTGCACACGCCAGTTTTATATCGCTTATATTATATAGGATAAAAAGAGAGCTAATTTCCAATATTAGGAAGAAAAATCATCATTTTTGGCTATGTAATGAGAAGGAAACGGCTGGAATATATTGTAACAACTGGGAAAATTGATGGACAAAGAGATAGAGGGAAGCAAAGAGAAAAGATACCAGACAGCTTAAGAATGGCCTGGCAGAAAGTCAACAACAGAAATTATAAATAACTGTCGTGATTAAAAGTTGTGGAGAGACATGATCACCTACGCCAGCAGGCCCGTTACTTCATGATGATGATGATGGGGTTATATAGGAATACCTCTATCCAAGCAACCGGACAACATATATCTCACAACAATTGTAACTTCATGTTCAACCTTTACTGTTATCTTTTTCGTGACAGCAAATTTTGAAGTAACAAATATTGTGTTAACAGACAACAACGTTAAAAGAATGGCAAGGTTATGTAGATGGTAAGTCGAAGGCCCCACTATCACTGCAAACAAATTAAAACTATAATTGCTCAACCGCCCGTGCCAGGGAAATCATCCGAATTAAAACTCGTCTCATTGAAGGATCCAAACAAAGAAAGGCAGCTGCAGTCCCTGTCATAGCAGCTAAAGCACACGTCAAAAGACATAAGGCCAACGGGACCGAACGTGAATGTAGCCAAACTGTCCTTCGTCATATTATATCAGCATTCATCGTAAACAATCGAAATATCGAAACACGATCCGGATGAAAAACACAGCTCACTGTGTACCGCAATGGTTCCTGCAGCCTATCCGCCATATTGACCGAACGTCCAATCAAAGGGAAGTTTTAATTACTACATCATCGACAAGTTAACTCATCCGCAAGCTAGATATAATAATACAAAGGTATCTTTAACCAACGCTTAACCCATACTGTTAGAGTGGGTCATAAATAATGAAATCATTGCGAATACACTCATGCGTGGGGGCCTCGGTAGCCTAATTGGGAAAACGAATCGACTGGACTACCGACGTTCGGACAATCCGTGTTCGATTCCCGCTGGGAGCAGTGTGAATTGTACTCTTGTTTGGGAAAAAAAAATGCCCCTACGGTAGACCCAGCCGTTGACAGAAATGGGTACCAGGGCATTACCCCGGAAGGTGAGGAATGTTGCTTCGCATCTGAGTTTAAATGCTTGAGGCGACACTACAGAACATTTCTGGATAGGCGGCCGAGCACATATGGGTGTAAACTCGCGTGCTAAGACGCCGGTTAAAGTCTCGTACTTTACCTTTACACTCATTTTCATGCGTTTTTTTTTTTTTTTTTTTTTTTGCTAGTTTGATAGTAATCCAACATGTTAATATCATTTAGTATAAAATTATTGGTATATATGCTACCCCCACACAGAGAAAAGCGTTGGAAAGTAATTAGAGCGCTTGGAAATTGTCGTTATAAAAACTTTGTAGTCTTTGGACCAATATGTGTAGTATCACTGCTTGCTGTAAAACTGGACACAACACAAATTGCGCTCAATTAACGCCCTTTGAAACCCATCGAAGTAGTGGCAATTATTACTTAATGGAATACACATGACAAGCAAAAAATATGGACTAGATATGAATATCAAAAAGACTAAAACTATGATCATAAACAAAGAAAATTCTCAAGACCAACAAAAAAATATCACAGTTGACGAAATACATCTGGAGACAGTTCACAGCTACAACTACCATAATATAACCAGTGATGGAAAATGTACAATTGAAATAAGCAAAAGAATCGGTATGGCAAAAAGTAAATTTAATGCCATGAAAAATATACTAACATCAAAACAAATAACACCAGGTCTAACATTTAAAATAGGAAAATGTTACATCTTCTCAATATTCCTGTATGGTGAATAACATGGACGTTAGACAAGAAAACATAACAGAAAATGTAAACCTTTGAAATGTGGATTTATACAAGAATAGGTTAAATTGGATGGAAATACAAAAAAACAAACGATGAAGTTTTAAAACAACTAAAAATGAAAAGAGAACTACTAAACACAATTCAAACAAGTCAAATGAAATTTGGGGGGCATGTAAAAGACACAACAGCCTAATAAAAGTAATATTGGAAGGGAAAATACAAGGTAAAAGAGGCAGAGGCAGACCAAGACTAGCATAGATATGAAACATCAAAAGATGAACAAGTCAACCTATGACAATCCGCACCATCAAAACAAGAGACAGAGTGGAATGGCGCTCCATGGTAGCCAACCTTCGATGCGGAGACGGCACTCAATGATGATGATGAGAGGCAATTGTTGGACGAAGTAGGAAGAAATGATTGAGCAGAATTGTTTCAGACGGATAGTTACCTGCTTATTAATGTGTGAGTCGATTCTTCTTGTACCTGAAACCAAACAGTATTTAAAAGGAAAGAGAAACCCACACACCGTTGTAATACTGTTGTTGTTGTTGTTTTGTCAACACACTTGTAACACATTGAAAAAAATATTGTTTTTCTTTTCTTTAAGGGTGAGCATGTGTACAATAATTGAGAAAGAAAATGATTCAAACACGTTCGGCATTTTGCTGGTCGGCATGGTCAAATAAAAATTAAATTTTATTCATTTTTCTTTTTTCGACTGACATCACCTTACGGTTGGGAGACTAATAAAGCGATTTAGTTGAAATAACAACGAAGCAAGTGACGTCATTTCTAAGCCGTCTCTAGTATTAACAAGAGCGGACGGAAACACGCTCAACGCCTCATTAGTGATCATTCGTTAAGTGGCCATGGTTGCGGTATGTTGCTAGTTTACCACAAAGTGGCGTATCGCCGTCTTTCGGGCCGGCATATCTCTCTTCGGCATGGGTAGAATTGCTGAACAACTTGTGCCCGGGCAGTGACCAAAATGGTCTACTCTTTTCAATGTTCAACTGCCACGGGTTTTTTAATGTGTCCGAGTGCACAAGAGACCTTCACATACACTAAACCATATAAGGCGTATCAATTTTATGCCACAAAAATAATTCCTTGATACTGACAAAAATAATTACTTGATACTGACAAAAATAATTCCTTGATACTGACAAAAATAATTCATTGATACTGATAAAAATAATTCCTTGATACTGACAAAAATAATTCATTGATACTGACAAAAATAATTCATTGAAACTGACAAAAATAATTCATTGATACTGACAAAAATAATTCATTGATACTGACAAAAATAATTCATTGTCACTGACAAAAATAATTCATTGAAACTGACAAAAATAATTCATTGATACTGACAATAATAATTCTTTGATACTGACAAATATAATTCCTTGATACTGACAAAAATAATTCATTGATACTGACAAAAATAATTCATTGATACTGACAAAAATAATTCATTGATACTGACAAAAATAATTCCTTGATACTGACAAAAATTATTCATTGATACTGACAAAAATAATTCCTTGATACTGACAAAAATAATACCTTGATACTGACAAAAATAATTCATTGATGCTGACAAAAATAATTCCTTGATACTGACAAAAATGATTCTTTGATACCGTCCTATAGGACTTGAAGTTCTTGCCTTTGCCAATCTTTCCTTTTCTGGTGCTCTCGACCGAAGATGTGGGTATACTTTCCCATTGCCCATAGTACATGGCGTTAATCAGGTTCTCCCATGGCTAAACACCAAACTGCGATGTCTGCGTCTTTTTGGCCTAATACATCCTACTTAAAAAGAACACATGTTTCTTTCTCTTCTTCTTCTATCCTTCCTCTATTGCCGTTGGCGTCGAGGGGAGATACAATCTGCGATTTTTTGCACTTCTGTTGACCTCTTCTGGTGTTATCCCTCCTAGTGACTCTAGTATTCCCTTTTTCCATCTCTTTCTCTGTCTTCCTCTTAATCTGGCCTTTTCGTAGCGTTTGTTTATGGCTCTTTGAGTCATTGTTAGTTGTTTTTGTCTTATCATGTGGCCGAACCAATTTATATGTTGTTTCTTTATGTATTCGATGGCTGGTTCAATTTCGAGCTTCTTCCTCATGTCGATGTTTCTTACTCTGTCCCTTAAGCTGTTTCCTCTCATTCTTCTGACACATTTCATTTAGGTGGTCGTTATCTTTCTTATTGTTCTAGAGTCCAGCGTCCAATTTTGGCACTGATAGCACAGTTGGTAGAAAAATTGATTTGTATATTCCTTTTTGCTTCCGTAGTTATTGCTTTGTTTTTCAATAGTGTTGATAATTGGCCTATAACTTGGCATGCTTCGTTACACCTTATATCTATCTCTGTCTCTTGGTTATTATCTTGTGTTAACATGCTACCCATATATTTAAAATTGTCTCCTTGCTTCAGAGACGTATTATCTATTATGATGTTTAGTTTTGCTTTCTTTCTCGCTATTGCCATTACTTTGGTTTTGTTTATGTTGATCTTCATGTTGTATTGTTTACAAGTGTTGTTTAGCCTGTTGATATGTTCTTGCAGGTCCTCAGTTGTTTCATGTATCAGAACTTGGTCGTCTGTAAATAGTATTCCATTTATTTCTTCCTCTCTTCTGCTGTTTTCTGGTACGTATATGTTGTTCTCTTTTGTGTTATCGCTTGTTATCATCCTTGTTGGTATACTTCCTTTGATTGGGCATGCAAATTTGCATATATTGTCCATATATGTGATGAAAAGTAAAGGGGAAAGCACGCAGCCTTGTCTTACTCCGGAGTTAATGGTTAAATGTTTAGCGTAGCCTGCTGAAGATCTTAATATATACAAACAAATGTTTGGGCATCTTATTTCTCTTTCGTTTAGGTTACCCTTACTTGGATAGATTAATCTGCTTTCAGGGTCGATGCGAAGAGCTGAAGTAGGATATTGATCAAGTATGGTTCCATAATCCTGAGTCGGTTATGAGTCGATGGTCACATTGGATCTTAACTCTTTCCGACGTCACTCCCTCTCCAGTGTATTTTTTCTCTTGTTTTGTCTACGAATAAGCGATATAAAAATGTGTCTGTTCCTTGATGATGTCATTGAGATTCTTCCTGTGTCTGCCTCTTCATACCACCCAAACCCCAATCACTTCACAGTTCCTCTTCGATTGTAAAGATAAGATCTAGAAAACGTGTTATATAACCGTACTTTCACAACCATCCTTTCTTCGCGTCAGTGAGTAGAATTTGATGCGGACAACTTTATTTTCTGATCATGTGTTGGGCAAAAAAAAAACTCAATGTAAATACAGCAATGAAAAAAAGACAAACAGAAACAGGTATTTAACAACGCGTACAAGTCTATAGAAAATTATACAGCCTCAGGCTGGTTACTGTTGACTCTAAATACATTTCATAAATGTTTAAGATATAAATAGAATAAATAACGAAGACATCAAAATTATAATCAAATGAAAAATGTAACGTATAAGAAGAAGAAATAAACAGAAAGAAAATGGAGATTTAAATTTCATTCTTTAAATACAAACGTACACGTAAATATAGAACAGAGAATTGAAGCCTTTTAAATGTGGATATATAGAAGAATAGGTAGAATTGGATGGAAAACAAACGATGAAATCTTAAAACAACTAAAAATGAAAAGAGAACTACTAAATACTACTCAAACAAGACAAATGCGATTTTTGGGTCATGTTAAAAGACATAGCAGCCTACTAAAAGTAATCCTGGAGAGGAAAATACAAGGTAAAAGAGGCAGACCAAGACTAACATGGACGACTAACATCAAAAGATGGACAAACCAGCCTATGACAACCTGCACCATCAAAGCAAGAGACAGAGCAGAATGCGTCGCAAGGTAGTCAACCTTCGTTGCGGAGATGGCACTCGATGATATGTAGTATAAAAGACTGTTAATTAAATTCTATATTATTGTGTTTATGTGACCATCCATATTGAGCTGCAATAGTGTCCATTGGCATAAACGTTTAATTGATTCCAACTCTAACATAGCTGTCTTGTATGCTTAACTCCAAAACTGACAAAGTAACATTCAATTCTAAAAGTTAAATAGTTATCTTTTGTTAATCGACTTCGACTGCAGCGTTTGTTCTAGTCTTACGTTTTAATTGTTAGCATATTTATTGTTATATACACGGAATATTTCATCCGTTTTCGAAAGAACAAATATACTACATGTGCCACACCTTGGAGATAAATTATCATCATCATTGAGTGCCGTCTTCGCATCGAAGGTTGGCTACCATGGAGCGCTATTCCGTCTCTTGCTTTTGATGGTGCAGATTGTTATAGCTGACTTGTCCATCTTTTGATGTTACTCGTCCATGTTAGTCTTGGTCTGCCTCTGCCTCTTTTACCTTGTATTTTCCCTTCCAATATTACTTTTAGTAGGCTGGTGTGTCTTTTAACATGACATGGCCCAAAAATCGCATTTGTCTTGTTTGAATTGTGTTTAGTAGTTCTCTTTTCATTTTTAGTTGTTTTAAAACTTCATCGTTTGTTTTCTTTTCCTTCCATCCAATTCTACCTATTCTTCCATTAATTCCACATTTCAAAGGCTTCAATTTTCTGTTTTCTTGTCTAATGTCCATGTTTCTGCACCATACAGGAATATTGAGAAGATGTAACATTTTGCTATTCTTAGTTTTAGCCATGGTATTATTTGCTTTGTTGTTAGTATATTTTTCATGGCATTGAAATTACATTTTGTCATACCTTTTCTTTATTTCAGTTGTACATTTTCCATCACTGGTTAAAGTATGTCCCAGGTAGTTGTAGTTCTGAACTGTCTCTAGATGTATTCCTTCCACTTTGATATTTAATTGTAGGTCTTGAGAATATTCTTTGTTTATGATCATAGTTTTAGTCTTTTTGATATTCATATCTAGTCCATATTGAGAATTTGAGATAAGTACCGTTGAAAAAACAAAGTTTACTTGTTCTTCTAAGCTTAATGTGTGTAGACCAAGGAAAGACTGAAACAATAAGTGACACTGTACATACACTTCGTCATCTGTCTGGGGGCAACCGAGTACTATGGGCGTGCCCGAGGTGTTGTAATGTTAATTTTGACAATAATTAACAAAGCATGAAGCACTTGAAGCATCTCAACATTAATGGGCGTGATGTCCTCAAAAGCATTCATAAACGAGTTATGTACTTCATGAGTGTGGTCGTGCACCACACACCTCATTACTTAACCCACTTACCATTTTAACATAATTTTCATATTCAGAGAGAACGTTAAATGACAGCTTTTTTTATTTTTATTTATTTATTTTTTTTGTGTGCGGTAACAGTTCATATTTTGGGATATAATAATGCAGAAATGAAAAAAGTGCTATCCTGACTGGTTGTTACTGGACACCACTTACTGAGATTAGCAACATTTGATACAATTGGCTACCATCGACTACCACTATCAAATCGCTGGCTGCCATCATCAACTATACAAACCATCATCGATTTTGGGTGCCATTTCCAACCGTATGCTACCGTAGCCATCTATGACAACCACTACCAACCACTGGCTGCCATTATCATCTATGACAACCATTGGCTACAATTAACAATTATGGCTACCACTATCAACCACTGGTTGGTACTATAGACTATGACTACCACTATAAACCACTGACTAACATTACCAACCACAGACAACCACTACCAACCACCGACTACCTCTACCAACCACAGACAACCACTACCAACCACCTACTACCACTACCAAATACGACTACAACTACCAATCACCGACTACCAACCACCGACTACCACTACCAACCACCGATTTCCACTAGCAACCACCGACTACCACTTTCTACAACCAACTGCCCCTACCAACCACCGACTACCTACCACCGACTACCACTACCAACCACCGACTGCCACTACCAACCACCGACTACCACTACGAACAATCGACTACTACTATCAACCACCGACTACCAGTACCAACCACTAACTACCACTACCAACTACCGACTGCCACTTCCAGCCACCGACTACCACAACCAACCACCGACTACCACTGCCAACAATCGACTACCACTACCAACCACGGACTACCACTACCAACAATCGACTACCACTACCTACCACCGACTGCCACTACCAACAATCGACTACCACTACCTACCACCGACTACCACTACCAACAATCGACTACCACTACCAACCACCGACTACCACAACCAACCACCGACTACCACTACCAACAATCGACTACCACTACCAGCCACCGACTACCACTACCAACAATCGACTACCACTACCAACCACCGACTGCCACTACCATAATCGACTACCTCTACCAACCATCGACTACCGACCACCGACTACTACTACCAACAATAGACTACCACTACCTACCACCAACTACCACTACCAACCACCAACTACTACTACCAACAATCGACTACCTCTACCAACCATCGACTACCAACCACCGACTACCTCTACCAACCACCGACTACCACTACCAACCACCGTCTACCACTTCCAGCTACCGACCACCACTACCAACCACCGACTACCACTTCCAGCTACCGACTACCACTACCAACCACCGACTACCACTTCCAGCTACCGACTACCACTACCAACCACCGACTACCACTTCCAGCTACCGACTACCACTACCAACCACCGACTACCACTTCCAGCTACCGACTACCACTACCAACAATCGACTACCACCGACTACCACTACCAACAATCGACTACCACTACCTACCATAGATTACCACTACCAACCACCGACTACCACTACCAACAATCGACTACCACTACCTACCATCGACTACCACTACCATAATCGACTACCTCTACCTACCATCGACTACCACTACCTACCATCGACTACCAATACCTACCATCGACTACCACTACCAACAATCAACTACCACTATCTACCACCGACAACCACTACCAATCACCGACTACCACTACCAACAATCAACTACCACTATCTACCACCGACAACCACTACCAATCACCGACTAGCATTACCTATCACCGACTATCACAACCTACCACCGACTATCACTACCAACAAATAACTACTACTACCAACCACTGACTACCACTTACAGCCACCCTCTACCACAACCAACCATTGACTACCACTTACAGCCACCCTCTACCACTACCAACCATTGACTACCACTTACAGCCACCCTCTACCACTACGAACCACCGACCACCACTACCAACCACGACTACCACTACCAACCACCGACCACCACTACCAACAACCGCCTACCACTACCAACCACCGACCACCACTACCAACAACCGCCTACCACTATCAACCACGACGACCACTACCAACAACCGACTACCACTACCAACCACGACTACCACTACCAACCACGACTACCACTACCAACCACGACTACCACTACCAACCACGACTACCACTACCAACCACGACTACCACTACCAACCACGACGACCACTACCAACAACCGACTACCACTACCAACCACCGACTACCACTACCAACCACCGACTACCACTACCAACCACGACTACCACTACCAGCAATCAACTACCAGTTCTAACCACAGACTGCAAAGCCGAACACTGACAATCATTAACTACAACGGGCTAACAAAGACTATCGCATCATAACACGCAGAAGCAAATTTCAAACATAAGCACGTGTAACAATTAATAAATCGATTCTTTTTTTCCTCTTGGCAATCCCTCTCTCCCTCGCAACCCTAGCGGATATAACTTCAAACTACTCTTCAGAGCAAATTAATAAACACAGTTTGGGATTGCCATTAATGTGTACAATTAAATTCCTGTTCAAATTATTACGAAATACGTTATCTGTTTAAAAAAAAAACTTAAAAAATTTTTTTTTGTCCCGCAAAAGATGGGACAATCAACAATTTTACGTGACAGTTCAACGAATGTTGCTTCTATACTTATGTATCTTCTATACTTGATTATCATTATGCTCTCTTGTCAAAACGGGAACTTCAGTAATTATTTGTCTGATAAGAAGATGGCCGATTGTAGGGCAGTCCTTACTTGGTAAACAGATTGACTAATGAGAAGAGGTTGGTTTTGATCTGGCTATTAATGGGTACCGATTGTTTTTTTATTCCTCCGTGACAGAAAGACGGCACTTAGGCAATCATCATCATCAAGTACCGGGCCTGCTGGCGTGACATGGCGACATGTCTCTCCACGACTTTCGATCTCGACAGTTATTTATCATTTCTGTTGTTGACCTTCTGCCAAGCCATTCTCTTAAGCTGTGTGGTATTTTTTTGTCTTTGTTTCCCTCTATCTCTTCGTCACTTCATTTTTCCAGTTGTTACAATATATTCCAGTTGTTTTCTTCTCATTACATGGCCAAAAAATGATGATTGTTTCTTCCTAATATTGGAAATTAGCTCTCTTTTTGCTTTGACCTCTTTCAGAACATTTTCATTACTCTTCTGGCTCTACATTACATTTCACAACTCTTTTTCTTGCTTCTATTGTCAAAAATGGATTGCATAGTATCTTCCGCTTTTTTGGAAAGCTGCTTTTGCCTGGCCATTCTTTATCTCACCTCTGTTGTACATCTTCCGTCTGAGGTTAACAAAGTTCCCAAATATTTAAATTCATTTACCTGTTTTAATATTGTTCCACTTGTCTTTATGATGCACTGAGGTGATGTCTTTTTCTTTGTTGTTACCATTACTTCTGTCTTTTTGCTGTTAAGGCTGAGTCTTTTATTTTTTTTTTCTTTCACCATAATGTCCAACATTTCTTGTAACTCATTTTCACTCTTAGCGATTAAGACTAGTGGACGGCGTTAATCGTCTTTCTGGCATCCCCTGCACCTTCTTTCAATTCCGAACGTATGGACTTTGTCCCTCCTTCGGAAATCCTTGAAACGAAGTCGAGAGGGGGATAGTGCGACTGGGTAAAGCAATATCTCCATATCCTGTGCCCAGGCAGAGTAGGCAAAGTGAAATGAGGAAGAAAGCACCAATGTTTAAACTTGGCACATGGAACGTAAGGACCATGTGCCCTGGACTTACTAAAATAAGCACACTGAAAGAAGGACAAATTAGAACAACAGCACTCATAGATAAAGAACTAAATAGGCTACATGTTGATATTGCTGCCCTACAAGAAACAAGACTCTCAGACTGTGGTTCTGTAAAGGAAGAAAACTATACCTTTTTCTGGCAAGGCCTAAGCCCCGCGGGAGATCAACCATAGATATGATCTTCACTCTTAGACAACTGCAGGAAAAATGTCGGGAACAAAATATGCCGCTCTATATTGCCTTTGTGGATCTCACAAAGGCATTCGACACAGTAAACAGAGATGGTCTCTACAAGGTGTTAGAAGGCATAGGCTGCCCTCCTAAATTACTTAGGCTGATAATTTCCTTCCATGAAGACATGAATGGCAAAGTCCATTTTGATGGGAGTCCATCAGAGAATTTCAAAGTCAACAAAGGAGTGAAACAGGGATGTGTCCTCGCCCCCACCCTTTTTGGTATATTTTTTGCTGCCCTCCTAAATTACACCTTCGAAAACAGCTCAGGAGATATTTACATTCGCACTAGACCAGATGGCTCACTGTTCAACCTAGCACGACTAAGAGCAAAAACCAAAACAAATGTTGCCCTACTTAAAGAATTTTTATTTGCTGACGATGCAGCCCTAGTCGCTCATAGTGAGGCCACCCTACAGTCGCTGATCAACAACCTGGATAAAGCATGCGACCTTTTTTCACTGTCAATTAATGTTCAGAAGACAGTAATACTAAATCAAGGTGACTTCAAACCTCTATCTATTACTCTAAAAGACTGCCCACTAGAATCAGTACAGAAATTTACATATCTTGGATCCACAGTTACGCAAACCATCTCTCTTGATGAAGAAATAAACTGTCGAATTGGTAAGGCAGCTACGACCTTCGGCAAACTCACAAAAAGGGCATGGAACAACACGAAACTAACTCAAAAGACTAAACTCTTAATATATCAAACTTGTGTGCTCAGCACACTACTATATGGATCCGAAACCTGGACAACATACTCAAACCAGGAAAAAAGACTAAATGTCTTCCACATGCGATGTCTCCGCAAAATAATGCACATCAAATGGCAGGATAAAATAACCAACTTAACTGTCCTGCAACGTGCTAAGACCCTAACAATCATGTCGATGCTCAGAAGTCGAAGGCTAAGATGGCTGGGGCATGTCCAACGGATGGAAGAAAAACGCATTCCTAGGCAAATACTATATGGCGAGCTAAAACACGGAAAACGACAAATCGGCAGACCTAAACTACGATATAGAGATATCTGCAAATCATCTCTGAAAGACTTCTCCATCTGTGAAAACGACTGGCAACATCTGGCAAGTGATCGCACATCATGGAGAGCACGTATAAGGAACGGTATAACAACATTTGAGACTGTTCTAAGACAGGACTTAGAAGAGAAGAGACTCATGAAAAAGGATGGTAAACCCTGTAGACCAGCGAGCCTGACCTGTTCATTATGTGACCGCGTGTGTTTGTCAAACATTGGTAGAATTAGCCACGAGAGAAGCTGTTCGGCAAAAACAATACCTCAAAAAAATACGCAATAGCCTCCACTAGACCGTCTGACAAGACGAAAAGGGCCATATATGATTAAGACTGTATCATCAGCATACCTTAGATTATTTATATTATGACCCCCAATTTGTGGCGATTCATGATTGTACAAAGAAGTTACGACGGTGGTTTTCTATTGCCTTCCATCGGTACTTAGGCAATACTGGCTAAAATTAATCCATAATGTATGATGATTTAAAAAAATGAAAACTAATCATATATTTCTTATATGCAAAACTTGGTTCTGCCATTTCGTCTTCGTCAACATCAATGCAATGCCGGGAGGCGTGGCGATCATGTCTCTCCATCACTCTCTTTATCAAGTGCTTCTTATCACATACCCCGATATTTCTTTCTGTGAACATTGTTAAACTGTGTCTAGTATCTTCCCTTGTTGTCTTTGTCTGTCTATTTTCCCCCCAATCTTACCTTGTCATCTTTGTCTGTATATTTTCCCTCCAATTTCCCTTCTCATCTTTGTCTGTCTATTTTCCCCGAATCTTCCCTTGTTGTCTTTGTCTGTCTAATTTCCCCCATCTTCCTTTATTGTCTTTGTCTTTTTTCCCTCAGTCTTACCGTGTTATCTTTGTCAGTATATTATCCATCAATCTTCCCTTGTTGTCTTTGTCTGTCTATTTTCACCGAATCTTCCCCTGTTGTCTTTGTCTGTCTATTTTCACCGAATCTTCCCCTTTTGTCTTTGTCTATTTTCACCGAATATTCCCTTATTGTCTTTGTCTGTCTATTTTCACCGAATCTTCCCCTTTTGTCTTTGTCTATTTTCACCGAATATTCCCTTATTGTCTTTGTCTGTCTATTTTCACCGAATCTTCCCCTTTTGTCTTTGTCTATTTTCACAGAATATTCCCTTATTGTCTTTGTATGTCTATTTCCCCCCAATCGTTCATGTTCTCACAGCATTTTCTAGTTCTCCTCTTCTAATCACATACCCAACGAAAGTGGACTGTCTTCGTATGAGAGATTTTATGAGCTTTCTTTATGCTTTGACTTCTCTTTGGACTTCTTCATTGTTATTGTGAGCTGGCATTAGTATACTTAACATTCTTCAGTAAAATCACATCATTGTGGCCTCAAATACTTTCTTGTTTCTTTGCCGATCACTTGTATATCACTCCCACACATAAGTATTGTCACTTTGAAACTTCCGGTTGAACATCCGGTCAATATGAAAGGATAGGCGACATGAACCATTGAGACTCTGTTTGGAAAGTACTCCTTGTTGCAGTTTCTTCATATCCGAAGTCCGGTTTGCTGCCGGAGCTACAGAGTTTAATGTTTTGTGCTCACTGTGAGTTATGTATTTCATCCGGATCGTGTTTCGATATTCTGATTGTTTACGATAAATGATGATATTGTATGACGAAGGCCAGTTTGGCTACGTTCAGTTCCGGTAGTTTTAAACCGTATGTCTTTTGGCATGTACTGTAGCTGCTATGAAGAGGATTGCAGCTGACCTTCTTAGTTTGGATCCTTCAATGTGATGAGATGTTAATTCGGATGATTCCACTGACACGGGCGGTTGAGCAATTTTGATAAAATTATAAATGTAATGCCTTTACAGTGATACTGGCCCTTCGACTAACTATACATACAACTATTTTGCAACATTGGACAGCTTTTTCTTACTTTTATGGACAAAGATTTGTTGCACAAAATATTTCTCATTTTATTGAGCTCTTTACTACCTGGACAGCTCTGTATCTAATCTCGGAAGTACACATTTTATTCGAGGTTATTGTTGTAAAAATAAAAAAGGTAAAGTACTCCCGTCACGCTAAGTGATGTATAGGGAATATGATGTTAGTGACCATAAACTTTACAGACTTTCGGCACATGATTTTTGTGATAATGTGGTCAGTGTTACGCCCGTGCCGCATTATTTTCCCACAAAAAAATCCGGCACCCATTAAGGGCTGGGTGAACCAGAAACCGTCTGTTGAGATCGAACCCTACCTCTTGTCCTTTGTAGTCCAGTTCAGGTTATTGTCGTGCTCAAGTATTATCTTGATTGATTAACTCATTTCAAAGTTGCCTTATATCCTTATTTATTTTTCTTGCGCATTTCGGAGAGATAAAACAAAAATAAAAACTGATATTTGTATTAGTAGACTCATATTATAAAGAGTAGTTAGTTTCGAATAGCTTGGTGCAATGATAATAAAATATCAAGGATCAAAGAGATCAAAAGAAGGCTGAATATAGTTATAGATAAATTGAAACAAATGCACATTTGTTGAGGAACTAATATAGCAACAAAATAGAGGTTTTTTAAGAACCTGTGGTTTTTCCCCAAGCAATGTATAGCTTTAAAATATGTACAGGCAACAGATCTTCTGGAAAATACATCGTTTACTTTGAAAGCGGGTGTTACTGAAGAAAACACAGAACAACTCTAACGGGAGGAATAAAAAAACATGTCAAGTTTGCAAGAACTTAACATTTAAAAAAAAACTTGTTGATACAGACATTCAAACAAGGAAAATAAAATATTTTGGTGGCCATGTAAAACGGCATAATGGTTCAGAGAAGATAATTATGGAGGGCACAGTTTCAGGTTAAAAGAGAGAGATGAAAACCTAGAAGATGGTGGATCCAAGATAACTGGGACTGACTGCTGCAGAAGCTGGACATCTCGACCAGGGCATAGACAACATCAGAGTAGTGGTCATGGGAGCCAAATATCAAAAGAGACAAAATTAGATGATGATTATGATGATGATGTTGATGAGGAGGAGGAGGAGGATAATGATGATGATGATGATAACTATGGAGGGGCATCGTCGTTTGAGATAATCATATTTTGTAATCTTGCTAGTTAAACTAAGTCCGTTATTCTAGATTTCTTTCACAATCTCATTAATCATTGAATTTACTTCTTCACTTTTTTTCTGTTAAGACTATCAGCAGCATATCTCAGGTTGCTAAGTCCGCCAAATGAAATCCAGGACAGACCTTCTAGGATCTAAAAAATAATTTCATTTTAAAGATTGAAAAGGTCAGGTGACCACATACATCCTTGTATTATGTCCTGTTATTTCGTCGTCATGAACGGAATTCACAAACTTACCACAGTTCTCCAACACACTTTAATTATCTTAAATATACTATTTTTTACAATAAAAGGACGACTTTTAAGATGATCGTGATATTAGAGTTTCATATTTTAACAATTATGACTGAAGGAATTAAATTATGGCAGCATTTTCATCTCAATAAAGGTCCCATATAAATATTCAACCAATCTTTTAAAAACGTGCTAAACAGCACATTTCTCTTTCCAAACTTGTCTGATTAGATCTATATATATATATATCTTTTCTTCATTACGCCCTCTGGTTAATACTTTCAGATGATAGAAGCAAGATAACACTACAAACAAATAACCCATCAATTTCACGTGCAAACACTTGTGTAATTTTCCCTTCGATCTTTGTAGACAAAATAAAATGGTGATCACTAAGGTACATATATATATATATATATATATATATATATATATATATATATATATATATATGTGTGTGTGTGTTAGCAAGAGTGTGTGTATGTGTGTGCGAGTGTGTGTGTGTACGAGTCTGCGTGTGCGAGTGTGTGTGTGTGTGCGAGTGTGTGTGTGTGTTATATGAAATAAAAGCATACTATAATTAAACTTCTGTTACTAATGATCACAAGTGGTTCTCAACAAATAGAGAAGGAAGCAAAAAAGCATTGGCACTTCAAAAATGTCCACGCCTTTTAAAATAGTGTATAAAGCGCAATGTGTACTTTTATGTGCTGTGGACAAAATAAATATTTACTATCATTAGCTGAATACAAGAGCTGGGACCCATTTACACTGTAGGAAATAAATTTAAAATGTGATTAGAAAATACACGACAACAATTAGGAATAGTGAAATTCGTGTTGACAAATCGATATAATACATTTACTGTAGGGACATCTCTCCTGTTCACCTTTCCTTCCTCTTCTTCTTTTCTCATTTCACTGATACCTAAAAGGTGTCGTGGTTTGTATCATTTGTCGTTCTTGAGCTGCTCGAACTGTCTGAATTAGTGACTTTCCTTTGTTGTTACATGTTTCTGTCACTGCATCTATCCATCTTCTTCTGGGTCTTCCTCTTGGTCTTTTTCCATGCATTCTCGATAAGAGCGCCCTTGATGGTGATTGGTGAGGATTCATTCTGACCAGGTGGCCAAACCATTTAAGTTGTTGTTGTTCTATATATTCTTGACAGGGTTTTGTTCCTACCATTTTTCTTATGGTTTCATTTGGTATTCTTTCTCTTCTTGTGTTGTTTGTTACTTTTCTCAAACATCGCATCTCACATGTATTGATCTTTCTTAATTGTGATTTAGAAAGGGTCCATGTTTGCCTTTCATAGCACACAATTGGTATGAAAATGCTATTTATCATTTGTTGTTTAGCTGCTATAGAAATGTTTTTCACCTTTACCTGCTTAAAAAAAACAACTAATAATAAACATTGTTTCTATATAAGAAACAATGAAATAACAATAATTTCACCAGTAAAATAATGTAACATGATAACCGACGCTGCGTAGGAAGGAGTGACAACATGAAAGGAACGATATACCACCCAGTAGTGTATGACAATAGTACCTGCTAACTATATCTATCTACAGATTTTCCAAAGGCCCGCGGACAGAAAATACAACCGAAAAACCCTCCAACGAGTGTGATGTCATCAGCTATAGGAGCTTTAGTAGCTTAAACGTCACTTTACCCACAGTTGCCCCTATTCACAAAGATGAAAACGTCACGCCAGTTGGAATGTTTTCCGGGAACTTCCTGTCAATCCGTATGCCTTTGTTAATCTATAGATAGCTGTGGACTAACATAATGAAGAAAACAAGAACTTTACATGTTTCAACATACGACAGAGTTTAAGAAAGAGTGAGGGAAGAGGTAAACAAATTTAATAGTTTTACGGTAAAAAAAATAATGATAACAACTGTCATTGAAATATTGACCCAGTGCAACTGATCTTTTCAGTGACGTAATTACGGACAGAGACATTGCAGCACCGTTTTTTAGGGACGTCGTCTAGACTTAGACACACTCACACACGCCAAACGCACAAAAACGCAGGTCATGTATAGACACACGCACACAACTTACACATAGAAACGCACGTCACGAACCGACATCACATTGCGCATACGATACACACAAATGCATGCCGCAGATAAGGTTACACACACGATACACACAAACGCATGCCGCAGATAAGGTTACAGACACGATACACACAAACGCATGCCGCAGATAAGGTTACACACACGATACACACAAACGCATGCCGCAGATAAGATTGCACACACGATACACACAAACGCATGCCGCAGATAAGGTTACACACACGATACACACAAGCGCATGTCGCAGATAAGGTTACACACACGATACACACAAACGCATGTCGCAGATAAGGTTACACACACGATACACACAAACGCATGTCGCAGATAAGGTTACACACACCATACACACAAACACTTACTGGCACGATATCACTAAAAGTAATACAAATCACAAGCCTACTGCAGGAGTTTACTCTCCTCAATATACAGGAAGTAAGAAGTCAACCAAAGTAATAATTTCTTTCACAACAACAAACATTAATAATTCTGATACAGTGTTTACATAGACAATTATCTTACTTGTTTGTGTCACCGGGGATGCACTGAGAAAGAAAACACAAATATCAAGTCCATGTAACTTATTTGATTCAACAGCTTACACACGAACGACGCATTGGGTATTACTTGTAAAAAAATATTGGAAACTACACGCTATTTTTTAGTGATGGCTACGAACATACACTTTGCAATGTTAAGGACAAACATACACGGACGTATTCCGTGTTGATGGGATACTTGGCCTCATTTTTAATCACTTATTTACAATATAACTTTTACATCCATCCGGGCTTGGGAGAAGATATTCATCTTGACTCTTTTTTTGATGCAAAAACATGTGTACATCTCTTCTCATAGTGGGAAGATAACATCAAAGAATTAACAGTCCACGAATTTCCAATTCCGAAAGAATGACTGAAGATATAGAGAAATGGAGGTTGACGAAGTCTGTCAGTGGTATCCCAACGACCCCTAGGGTTATGGGATGAAGACAGAGAAGAAGATTGTTGGAAGCAGGTTTTTATCGATCGCCATTGCAAATGTCTCAGTCTGTTTTGTGCAACAGATTTTCGTGGTTTATATTTTTTCTACATTTGAATGAAAGTTCCTGTTACAGAATGAACCAGATAAATATGTTGTATGGTTTGATTTCTCTTCTCTTGTATCTTCTTCTTTTTATCGTGTAACGTCAACTTTGCTTTTAGGCTGTTGAGCTATCATGTCTTGTACATGTTCTCCATGTGCCACGAACCTCTGTAACATTTTTTTCGAGCTGGTGGAGAAATCGCTCACTGTTCTTGATGTGCGATTCTTATTATGACTTACTAGAACATCTAAATACAAACGTGATGGTGCAAGACATCTGACTGGCATCAAAATGAAGCTTCGCGTTCTGAATATAAAGCAAATGAAGACTTGTTTTCCTTCCCTTCAAACGTACAGCGTGGAAACAATTTTGCTAAATTAATAACAGGTCTATGTATTGAGAGATAAGTGAATTATTATAATCGGTGTTTCCAGATGTTACCAGTTTTGACTCTCTTTTAAAACCTGCGATTCCTCGTCAAACTTGCATTCAAGAGATTTTAATTCGGTTTATGACAAAGTTTTTTTTTCTCAAAAATTAATTGTAATATTTATTTAAATAATGAAAAGCAATAAGGAAATATTAAATGACCTAAACATTGACAAGAACTGGCTTTTTATGCAGAGAAAATTAAACAACTATTTCCACATTAAATACACAGGGGACTAGTAAGACAAGTAATGGAAGGCATGGTTCAGAACGATGCATCGGTGGCTAACAAAAAAGACGGTGGTTTCAAGTCATTAAAAAGACTTTGGACATGACAACAGAAGAAGTGGGAGATCTTGCTAGAGATAGAAATCATTTCAGACGTGCTGTAGTGAATGCTACGTTCTGTGGGAGATCTGGCTAGAGACAGAGATTCTTTCAGACAGGCTGTAGTGAATGCTACGTTCTGTGGGAGATCTGGCTAGAGACAGAGATTTTTTCAGACGGGCTGTAGTGAATGCTACGTTCTGTGTGAGATCTGGCTAGAAACAGAGATTATTTCAGACGGGCTGTGGTGAATGCAACGTTTTGTGGGAGATCTGGCTAGAAACAGAGATTCTTTCAGACTGGCTGTTGTGAATGCTACGTTCTGTGGGAGATGTGGCTACAGACAGAGATTCTTTCAGACGGGCTGTGGTGAATGCTACTTTTTGTGGGAGATCTAGCTAGAAACAGAGATTCTTTCAAACGTGCTGTGATGAATGCTACGTTCTGTGGGAGATCTAGCTAGAAACAGAGATTCTTTCAGACGGGCTGTAGTGAATGCTACGTTCTGTGGGAGATCTGGCTAGAAACAGAGATTCTTTCAGACGGGCTGTGGTGAATGCTACGTTCTGTGGGAGATCTGGCTAGACAGAGATTCTTTCAGACGGGCTGTAGTGAATGCAACGTTCTGTGGGAGATCTGGCTAGACAGAGATTCTTTCAGATGGGCTGTGATGAATGCTACGTTCTGTGGGAGATCTGGCTAGAGACAGAGATTCTTTCAGACGGGCTGTGGTGAATGCTACGTTCTGTGGGAGATTTGGCTAGACAGAGATTCTTTCAGACGGGCTGTGGTGAATGCTACGTTCTGTGGGAGATCTGGCTAGAGACAGATATTCTTTCAGACGGGCTGTGATGAATGCTACGTTCTGTGGGAGATCTGGCTAGACAGAGATTCTTTCAGACGGGCTGTGGTGAATGCTACGTTCTGTGTGAGATCTGGCTAGAAACAGAGATTATTTCAGACTGGCTGTGGTGAATGCAACGTTTTGTGGGAGATCTGGCTAGAAACAGAGATTCTTTCAGACTGGCTGTTGTGAATGCTACGTTCTGTGGGAGATGTGGCTACAGACAGAGATTCTTTCAGACGGGCTGTGGTGAATGCTACTTTTTGTGGGAGATCTAGCTAGAAACAGAGATTCTTTCAAACGTGCTGTGATGAATGCTACGTTCTGTGGGAGATCTAGCTAGAAACAGAGATTCTTTCAGACGGGCTGTAGTGAATGCTACGTTCTGTGGGAGATCTGGCTAGAAACAGAGATTCTTTCAGACGGGCTGTGGTGAATGCTACGTTCTGTGGGAGATCTGGCTAGACAGAGATTCTTTCAGACGGGCTGTAGTGAATGCAACGTTCTGTGGGAGATCTGGCTAGACAGAGATTCTTTCAGATGGGCTGTGATGAATGCTACGTTCTGTGGGAGATCTGGCTAGAGACAGAGATTCTTTCAGACGGGCTGTGGTGAATGCTACGTTCTGTGGGAGATTTGGCTAGACAGAGATTCTTTCAGACGGGCTGTGGTGAATGCTACGTTCTGTGGGAGATCTGGCTAGAGACAGATATTCTTTCAGACGGGCTGTGATGAATGCTACGTTCTGTGGGAGATCTGGCTAGACAGAGATTCTTTCAGACGGGCTGTGGTGAATGCTACGTTCTGTGGGAGATCTGGCTAGAAACAGAGATTCTTTCAGACTGGCTGTAGTGAATGCTACGTTCTGTGGGAGATCTGGCTAGAAACAGAGATTCTTTCAGACGGGCTGTAGTAAATGCTACGTTCTATGGGAGATCTGGCTAGAAACAGAGATTCTTTCAGACGGGCTGTAGTGACTGCTACGCTCTGTGGGAGATCTGGCTAGAAACAGAGATTCTTTCAGACGGGCTGTAATGAATGCTACGTTCTGTAAAAAATATGTAGCTTGATGTTGATGAATTGTGTATATTCAATGTGATGATGACAAGCTTGAAAATAATTCTTTCTGACCGGGAAGTGGGGGAGGGAGGGGGGCGGGGGTATTTGTCATAAGTCATATTTTAAACACATTCTACTTATTTATTTACTTCCTCTATTTTAGTTAGATTTTCGTATCTTGTTTTTGTTTGTATGTTTTGTCTGTGTTCCTGAAGTAAGTCATTTTGGAGTCCCGAAGTCGAGACGTTTGTGTGACGACTTGTATCGCCGTAAAGCCAATACCATTTGCTCGCGTTACAAATATTTACGAAGACGGCAAGTTTGTAATACTTCACAGATATTCACCAAGCTGTACCCTAAAATATTTCCTTAAACTTATCAGAACCCAATATTATAACCACTAGTAAAGCTTTACAGCCTGGAGATTTTGAAATAAATTTGGAATGGTTTTATGTCGGAATGTCTTCTAAAAATTATTTATCATCATTGTGTGCCGTCTGTGCCTCGAAGGTTTGCAACCATGGAGCGCCATTCCGCAGTCTCTTGCTTTGATGGTGCAGGTTGTCATAAATTGACTTGTCCATCTTTTGATTTTACTCGTCCATATTAGTCTTGGTCTGCCGCTGCCTCTTTTAACTTGTATTTTCCCTTCCAATATTACTTTTATTAGGCTGATGTGTCTTTTAACATGCCTAAAAAATCTCATTTGTCTTGTTTGAATTATTTTTAGTAGTTCTCTTTTCATTTTTAGTTGTTTTAAGACTTCGCGGTTTGTTTTATTTTCCTTCCATCCAATTCTACCTATTCTTCTATATATCCACATTTCAAAGACTTCAATGTTATGTTATGTTTTCTTGTCTAATGTCCATGCTTCTGCGCCATATAGGAATTTTGAGAAGATATAAGATTTTGCTATTCTTATTTTTAGCCCAGGTGTTATTTGTATATTTTTTTCATGGCATTAAAATTATTGTTCCCACTGCTATTCTTTTGTTTCTTTCAGTTTTACCTTGTCCATCACTGGTTGTAGTATATCCACGGTATTTGTAGCTCTGAACTGTCTCCATGTCTATTCCATCAATTTTGATACCCACTTGTAGGTTTTGAGTATTATCTTTGTTTAATATTATAATAGTTTTTGTCTTTTTTTATATTCACATCTAACCCATATTTTTTGCTTGCTATATTTATTTACTTTAGCAATTGTTGTAGATCTTTAGGATGTATTTTCTGCTAGTAATACAGCGTCATCAGCATATCTTTGGTACTATCCATGGAATTTGTTTCATTGTAGTCAGTAATTACACATTCTCCACCTCTTGTCACAGCATTTCTCCAAATGCATCCGTAAATTCCGTTGACAAGGTAAATTCGTGGACGTCACACACGACTGCACGGACGACTATTCCAAAACTCCTTAGTCGCCTCTTACGACATGTGTGGCAGGTAACAGTGACTCTATTCTTTTCTTCCCTCGCCGTGGGGGCTCCAGTAGCCACACGGACTACTTGCCACTAGTGTTGTCACACGGACTACTTGCCACTAGTGTTGTCACACGGACTACTTGCCACTAGTGTTGTCACACGGACTACTTGCCACTAGTGTTGTCACACGGACTACTTGCCACTAGTGTTGTCACACGGACTACTTGCCACTAGTGTTGTCACACGGACTACTTGCCACTAGTGTTGTCACACGGACTACTTGCCACTAGTGTTGTCACACGGACTACTTGCCACTAGTGTTGTCACACGGACTACTTGCCACTAGTGTTGTCACACGGACTACTTGCCACTAGTGTTGTCACACGGACTACTTGCCACTAGTGTTGTCACACGGACTACTTGCTAGTAGAGCAAATAAAAGCAGCTGCCTGTCACTTTCCTCAAGTTCTGATTTCCTCTTTCTGCATTTGTCTTCTACTCTTCTGCAAAAATCATCCTCTCTCTTTTTTTTTTCATTTAATGGCAAATTGAAAGAAAGCAAAAATAAAGGACTCAGCCTTAATAGCAAAAAGACAGAGGTAATGGTAACAACAAAGAAAAAGACATCACCTCAGTGCAAAATAAAGACAAGTGGAACAATATTAAAACAGGTAAATGAATTTAAATTTTTGGGAACGTTGTTAACGTCAGACGGAAGATGTACAAAAGAGGTGAGATGCTGAATGGCTCAGGCAAAAGCAGCTTTCCAAAAAATAAGGAAGATACTATGCAATCCATTTTTGACAATATAAACAAGAAAAAGAGTTCTTAAATGTTATGTAGAGCCAGTCTTAACATATGGATGCGAATCATGGACAATAGGACAACGGACAAGCAAATCGCTGGAGTCTGTAGAAATGTGGTTTTACAGAAGAATGTTGAGAGTACCATGGACAGCTAAGAAGAGTGATGAAGATGTTCTGATAGAGGTCAAATCAAACAGAGAGCTAATTTCCAATATTAGGAAGAAACAATCATCATTTTTTGGCCATGTAATGATGAGAGAACAACTGGAGTATATTGTAACAATTGGAAAAATTGAGGGACGAAGAGATAGAGGGAAGCAAAGAGAAAAAATAACAGACAGCTTAATAGAATGGCTTGGCAGAAGGTCAACAACAGAAATTATAAATAGCTGCCGAGATCGAAGGTTGTGGAGAGACATGATCACCTACACCAGTAGACCCGGTACTTGATGATGATGAATGACAAATTCCTTAACGTGAACTCGGTGGAGGACGTCCCCGAAGATTTCAAACTGCTGCTTCAATTTTAATCTCTTTATTTGGATTTCTAAGATTCTATACAAGGAATTGTTTAAACTCTCCAATAACTCCTTGTCACTTTCAGTGCAGATTTTTGAAGCATTTCTCTTCTTTCGTGAAACTCTGTAGTATGTTCGTGATAATGAGAGCCTTGAGATGATTGCTTCGAGGTTACCTCTCTATTCATTCATTCCTGGTTCCAAGACGAAAGTATACTGATAACATCTAGAGATGGACAATTGAACCTATGACAACGTGTAACATCAAGACGAGACAGAGTAAAATGATGCTCCATGGTAGTCAATCTTCGATGTAGAGATGACTCCCAATGAATGGATGATGCTCCATGGTAGCCAACCTTCGATGTGGAGGTGACACCCAATGAATGGATGATGTTCCATGGTAGCCAACCTTCCATGTGGAGGTGACACCCAATGAATGGATGATGCTCCATGGTAGCCAACCTTCCATGTGGAGGTGACACCCAATGAATGGGCGAATTCCTGTTCGATGCTGAGAGGCTCGAAGTATCATGTTTCTCTATGATTCTATGTCTTTCTATGACTCTCTATGACTCTATGTCTTTCTATGACTCTCTATGACTCTCTATTTTTGCGCGTTGTGCAATTGATATGCTATTTATTTTTCCTCATACCGTCCAACTATCCGACATCATTTGTCTACCCCTTTCTCTCTAACCTCTTGTTTTTGCTGTTGTTATAACGTATTCCAACCCGACTCTTCTCCATTAATGCCCATATCTGTCCCAAAGCCTTATCCTAATTTGTGTTATAATCAGCCTTCTCACACCTGCTTCATTTAGTATTTCTTCATTTGATTTATTTTACTATCCGCTGTCTTTTTAGCATCCTATTAAAAAGGTAGGGAGCCGCGATAGCTCAGTGGTTAGTGAACTGGACTACAAACGACAAGGGTAGGGTTCAATCCCAACCGACGGCTTCCGGGTTCACCCAGCCTTTAATAAGTACCGGATTTTTTTCTGGGAAAGTGAAGCGGCACGGGCGTAATACCGACCATATTACCCCAAAAATCATGTGCTGAAGGTCTGTAAAATTCGTGGTCACTAACACCATATTCCCTATACGCCACTTGGCGTGACGGGTCACTAACACCATATTCCCTATACGTCACTTGGCGTGACGGGTCACTAACACCATATTCCCTATACGTCACGTGGCGTGACGGGTCACTAACACCATATTTCCTATACGTCACTTGGCGTGACGGGTCACTAACACCATATTCCCTATACGTCACTTGGCGTGACGGGTCACTAACACCATATTCCCTATACGTCACTTGGTGTGACGGGTCACTAACACCATATTTCCTATACGTCACTTGGCGTGACGGGTCACTAACACCATATTCCCTATACGTCACGTGGCGTGACGGGTCACTAACACCATATTTCCCTATACGTCACTTGGCGTGACGGGGGTACTTTACTTTACTTTTATTAAAAAGGTAGGGAAAAAAAGCATCTTAAATGATATTATTCGACGTTGTATCTCTTTGTTTACTGTCCATGATTCGCGACCATCGAGTAACACTGGTTCAGTGTCGCAATGTAATACTATCTTTCTAACTAAATGATAATGACTTGTTGCACAAACATATTTCTCATTTTTTAAAAAAAAAAGATTCTTGAACTGTGCAATTCTACATTTCACCTCCATAAGACATCTTGGATCTAATGTTACAGATGAAGTATTTTAAACAATCTACTTGTGGGAGCTCGGCCAGTTAGGATTCCTGTTAATGGAACAATAATTATATATTCGAAGTTATTCACTTATCAAAGCTCGGATGTAAACATAAAAATCACCGATGCTGCAAGCATGCGACAAGTTGAATTTGAAATTAAATCTGTCGATGAATATTGCAAGAACGCAATACGTTTGGGGTTAATTAACGAGTAACATATACCATATCATTGCATACTCTTAGCAATGTGCTAAAGGGGGGGGGGGTTGGTTAACTTTCCTGGCCGTCTGAAGTGCATTAAAGTCCATTTGTCTAAACTTAGAACTTAAGGCTTCATAATTAATATTCAAAAAATAAAATAAGGGGAAAAATAATTGTGAGCAATTCTGAATTATTTAGCTGACGACTCTCAGAAGGAGCACTCAAAAGACAACAACCATATAAGGAAATGTGTCGGAGTTCACGACCTACGGTCAATACACTTCAAACAAGCTAAGAGGCACACTTTTCAACTTAAAATACATTCAAATCTTACTTGACTCACACCCACTTCACTGTTCTACCCAGTAATGACGACAGATCATCAAGTCTTCAAAGAATAAGTGCTCTCAACTGCTATGTCATTACGTTTTTTTAATGTCGCAAAAATGAGCAAGCACGAACTTTGAACCACTTAGCATTTCCTCTACATCCGTGAATAAAATTAGTATATAAATGACTGAAAAGTTATCATTTCATTGAGAATAAAAACTGTCAGTTTCTTTTGCGAAAAACGGTCGCTTTATTGGCTTCAATCTAATAAAGTTTTTTATAAGCGTCTAAATTTTGAACAACAATTTTACATTGACTACATTAATAATTTAGTACTCAACAGGGAGAATAAAAATAGTATATATAATAACAATAAAACAATATTCTATAAACCAGCAGAACTATACAGTCTAAGAAATTACAAATCGAGAAAAACCTAAAATGAACAGACCGATTGCAAGAACTTTAAAGACAGTTTTCGCTGTTTGTATGGTAAGGTTTTATCATTTATAATCGCTTTTGTTTGTAGTGTGCAAAAAAAAATACATTCTATTTAATATCGGTTCCATATCTATCTCACTGACCTATGTAGAAATGTACATTTATAATTTGATATATATTTTTAAATAAAAAAATCGAGTTTAAAAACCACTTTACTGTCGTGGATTTGGTTGTGTAAAAAAACATATTTGTATTTATCATTCACAACAAGCGCATAATGATGATTAATTTTAATTTAACAATAGTGACATTCTTTAATAATGAATGTAGAATTTCTCAAGGAAGAAAAGCTAGCATTATATTTTGTTAGTAATATAATACAGCCGTCTACTTTATTTCTATTTCTTAGAGAAAATATATTTACCTAAAGCCTATATTTTTTATCTATTAAACAGTTATCTATTACCCTGGGAAATGTTTCTGGCCGGACTATTGATGAAATAATTGCAAGCTCCTCAACTGCTGTGACAAATTTCGATTTTATGGCAGACATAGAAGGGACTGTCATTCGTCTTGAGCTAGATATGATGGTACCCTTGGAGGAATACATTGTAAGTTTTTGCAATACATTTGTATACAATAATCATCTCAAATAATTATTAATAACATTGCCACTGTACGTGTTTAGTTTTAACGTGACTTGAAACATATATGTCTTGTGTAATGTGAATAAATGAGGAAGATACCATGCAATTCATTATTGACAATAGAAACAAGAAAGGGAGTTCTTAAATGTTATGTAGAACCAGTCTTAACATATGGATGTGAATCATGGACGATAGGACAACAGACAAGAAAATCGCTGGAGTCTGTAGAAATTTGGTTTTACAGAAGAATGTTGAGAATATCATGGACAGTTAAGAAGAGTAATGAAAATGTTCTGATAGAGGTCAAAGCAAAAAGAGAGCTAATTTCCAATATTAGGAAGAAACGATCATCATTTTTTTAGCCATGTAATGAGAAGAGAACTGGAGTATATTGTAACAACTGGAAAAATTGAGGGACGAAGAGATAAGACGGAAGCAAAGAGAGAAAATACCAGACAGCTTAAGAGAATGACTTGGCAGAAGGTCAACAACAGAAATGATAAAGAACTGTCGAGATCGAAAGTTGTGGAGAGACATGATCACCTACGCCAGTAGGCCCGGTACATGATGATGATGATGATGATGTAATGTGAATAACTTGATAAAAAATTGTTTCTGTAACAGTTCACGTATCTGATATTTTTCTTGAATAACAAATGTTCCAAAGATGTTTATATTAGAGCAAGTGTAGACGGGTGGTGGGATTATATAAATATGAGCATACGAATGCAACTTTGTAGTCAGTCAATGAAATATATAATTATAATTCTTGAGTTTTCAGGTTCATTTCCATTTTCTCAAAATAATTTTACGAAATATTTGAGCAACAAAATTGCAACAGTAGTAATTTTTTTGTGGGGGGGGGGGGGGGGGAGAGAGGGGGGAGGGGGTAACGCTTCTATTTGACGTTTGTGGGTTTTTTTTTTATTCCAGTTTTAAGAATTTTAGGTTATAATTCAAAAAAGAGTCGACTGAAAATAAAAGCACAAAATTCGAGTTTATCGAATCTCGAATCTATTTCAAGATTCTCAGGATTCGAAATTCCCGCCCCTCTATCTAAAAATGTAAACATTTATCAATTGTGCTATAAAAAAAGGTTCACAGTCGTTCGACAATCATTAACTTATTCTAGTTTACGTAAGCTCTTCGCTACTCATTGAGCTTTGGTCTTCATAAAGTCCTATATTTCGAAACGCCCATTGCCGTAGGTAATCTATGAAAATTGTAATGTTTTGCAGACAGGTGAAACATTAAATATTACCGTACTAGTATACAGTATTAAATGGGAGGGACTAGGAGAACTACTCATTTATGTCTGTGTGCTTATGTAAAACTGTTGCACAGTTATTTTATATGTCTTTCAAACCCTTGATGCCGGGTACAAAGATCGATTAAATTAAAGTTATAAAACAGTAATAACATTTATGACTACAGAAATATTCTAAAACGACAAATTTACTGGTAACTGGAACAACTGTAATTCAGTATTAATCACAGCAATTTAATTTAAACTTTATAAATATTATTAAAATGCTGAACTATATTAAAGACAGTAAAATATAATTTATATGTGATATAACAGCAAACACACCTATACAGTTTTAGTAATAACGAAACACTTAGAACTTATAAATTACTGCAACACATCATCAGTTGTATTATATGGGAAAACGTAAGAGATTCGTTATGCATTGAACATGGAGCCTGGTAGTCTAACTAAATAGCCTCATTTTTTAACCACCGATTTATTTTTTAGTTCATGTGGTCAGGACCGTTGTACTTACTTAGAAAAAATAGCAGGTACACATTTACAGTTGCTTGAAGCTAGAAGATGGTAGGTCAAGTACAGAGCAAATTAAAATAAAGCTTCACTTTCATTTTCTTATTTTGGCGTCGCATCATAGTCATGTTGAGGATAAGTCACATCATAGTCATGTTGAGGATACGTCACATCATAGTCATGTTGAGGATACGTCACATCATAGTTATGTTGAGGATAAGTCACATCATAGTCATGTTGAGGATACGTCACATCATAGTTATGTTGAGGATAAGTCACATCATAGTTATGTTGAGGATAAGTCACATCATAGTCATGTTGAGGATAAGTCACATCATAGTCATGTTGAGGATAAGTCACATCATAGTCATGTTGAGGATAAGTCACATCATAGTTATGTTGAGGATAAGTCACATCATAGTTATGTTGAGGATACGTCACATCATAGTTATGTTGAGGATAAGTCACATCATAGTCATGTTGAGGATACGTCACATCATAGTTATGTTGAGGATAAGTCACATCATAGTCATGTTGAGGATAAGTCACATCATAGTTATGTTGAGGATACGTCACATCATAGTTATGTTGAGGATAAGTCACATCATAGTCATGTTGAGGATAAGTCACATCATAGTTATGTTGAGGATACGTCACATCATAGTTATGTTGAGGATAAGTCACATCATAGTTATGTTGAGGATACGTCACATCATAGTTATGTTGAGGATAAGTCACATCATAGTCATGTTGAGGATAAGTCACATCATAGTCATGTTGAGGATAAGTCACATCATAGTCATGTTGAGGATAAGTCACATCATAGTCATGTTGAGGATACGTCACATCATAGTTATGTTGAGGATAAGTCACATCATAGTCATGTTGAGGATAAGTCACATCATAGTCAGTTTGACGATTAGTCACATCATAGTCATGTTGAGGATAAGTCACATCATAGTCATGTTGAGGATAAGTCACATCATAGTCATGTTGAGGATAAGTTACATCATATTCAGTTTGACGATAATTCACATCATAGTCATGTTGAGGATAAGTTACATCATAGTCATGTTGAGGATAAGTTACATCATAGTCAGTTTGACGATGAGTGACATCATAGTCATTATCATTTGATTATTACCGTTTGTTTAAAACATATTTATATTAATTGAAACATTATGCGTGAAAGTTTTTGAAGCGTCCAACCACAAAACTGTACCGTCTACATTGATCTGAAAATATAATTTTATTTTGTTTAAATAAGTGGAGATCGAAATACAGACGGTCGCAGTGATAAATAGAACACAAAATACAGTTTATTATGGACACCATAGCACAGTTACTTTTTGCATGTCAAACAACTAATTACAAATTTATATTTATTAATTAATTTCAGGAGAGACAGAATCTTGCCAAGTCAGAAAACTACCTATTTTCTTCGAGAATTAAAAGAAAAGCAACTAGAAGTCTAACCACTCGATGGACCAAAAAGAAATCCCTTACAGTTTTGAGAGTTCCACCTTCAGTGATCAAGAAAAGAAAGAAATACGCCAAGCCATGAGGGAGTGGGAAGACAACACTTGCATCACCTTCAGAGACATGAAAAGTTCTGATCCAGGTTTTATCCACTTCGAAGATGGGTCAGGATGTTCATCCTATATCGGAATGGGCACAGGAAAACGACCAGTCACTCTGGCGAAAGGTTGTCGAAGTAAAGGAGTTATTGCTCATGAAATTGGGCATGCTGTCGGGTTTTACCATGAGCAGAATCGCCCAGACAGGGACAATCACGTCATTATTAAGAAAGAGAACTTAATTCATCCTGATTTGTACAGCAATTTTGAAAAATATCCATATTCAACAATTTCAACATATGATGTCCCTTACGATTACTCAAGTATCATGCATTATGGAGGTAAGGCATTTTCAGGAAATGGTCAGAACACGATTGTGACGATCGACCCATCTTTTCAGGAAATAATTGGAAATCGTGAAGGGCTAAGCTTCTATGATATCAAACTTGCTAATTTGATGTACAGCTGTAGTGAGAATTGTAGGTCGACAGTGGTGTGTCCTAAAGAAGGGTTCATGGGAAAAGATTGCGAGTGTTGGTGTCCAGGTAGTCCAGGTAGTCCAATTAAAAAATGTGATGCTTCTAGAATTACAGTACGTCCGACGGTGAAAACAACTGCAAGACCAACTAATAAACCCACAATTAGACCCACAGTTAGACCGATAACACGTCCCACAGTGCGGCCCACCGCTTGTATTGACACTAATTCATTATGTTCAAATTGGGCCAAGGCAGGATTTTGTCAAACAAGCAACTATGTCAGAACATACTGCAAAGCTTCATGTTCCGTGTGCACCGGTACTCATTTCACAACTAGCTCTTGCAGAAATACCAGACAACACTGTGAGTATTGGGGAGATCGTGGCTTCTGTCAGGGCACGTACGCATTTTTCATGAGAAAAAACTGCCCTGAGACCTGCGGTATTTGTCCTCAAACTATGAAAGGGATAAAAGAAAATACCAGTGTTACCATTATAGAGAAAGGCGTTGACACAAATGCAGTAAATGTAGTGTCTTCGAGTTATTTTCTTATTGTATGCGCTGTAATGTACTCTTTGGTTAGATATTAAATATGACATTATTACATAACTAGTAATGTATTATTATTACAAATAATTTGTAAAATTATGCAGTTTAATTTGCTCAGTTGATTTGATAAAAAACCAAACGAGTACCACACACGGTCTCATAAATTATTTTTTATTAAATTATTATCTACCCTAAAGAAAATTTATTTTGATCAACTAACTATTTTACAATCGCCTCTATTCCTAATTTATTTATCCAATACACTTTCTTCATTTTAGGGTCTCTACGGATCTATCTATATTTCTTCAAATATTTCTTCATTTCACCTCAACTACTTCATGACGCAATGAATCATTGGAGCACCTTCATGGGACGCAACTATTCTATTCAATTTTCTCTCACAGCTAACTGTGATTTACGACGTCGAAGCCCGACCTCTCCTTAATTTGGTCATTCATATTCTTTCTCTTCCTGCCTTTGTGTCATAACATTTTAATAGTCCTTGAATGATGTTTTTTTTTTAACCAAACTTGATGAGCATGGTGTGTGACAGGACGAACTCAGTTTTCGTGTCTTTCCCGTGATACATTACAGTAATGACCAATTACTTTCGAACTCAGTGCTGAACCTGATTATTGGTAAAGTGATCTAAATATGACGAAAGCAATGTTTGAATTTTTCGACTCAATTCTTTGTAAGACCGTGTTTCGTAACCACATAGAAGGATGGGCGCAAAAAAAATCATCTCAGGAATCTAATTTTAGATCTGATCGAGATGTTCTTATCCTTCAAGGTTGGTTTTACTTTAACCAGAATTTAATTTGCTCAATTATATTTAGAAAAAAAAAATATAGCGATTGCTTTGAAATACAAGTAATAAAGTTGGCAACAGAAAAAGTGCTGACAGTATAATTCTGTCCCACAGCCTGTAGTTGTTCTGACAGATAGAAGATCAGCACTCCAGGTTCTACAATCTAGAAAATTACATCAGTAGACCTTATTGTCTGAACTCTGCTAGTTACATGCCATCAGAAGACCACAAACTCCAAATTAAGATGCAATAAAATGAACAAGTTATCATTAAACGTATCAGGACATGACACAATCGACTCCGTAGTCACGTGTATACAAAATTCAAGATTGGCACCTCAGCCATATCGACATGTTGACAGCCCTCTCCCCCTCCCCCACCCCCAACCTGCTAAACACATACTTCAAGTCTGTATTGAATATAGAACATTGAAGAAAACACATTGACCCATAGATACAATACTACAGGCAAAGCTATATGGACCTCTCCAGGAACTAATAATAATATAAAAAAAGTAAAATGTAAGCAAGAAACAACATTAAGGGCATAAACAGAATATTTCAAGCAACAGAAAAAAGAACTATCCTCAACATGTCACAGAGAGTGAGAAACAGAGAGAGAGAGAAAGAGAGAGAGTTGACCTCCATAAATCTAGTTCTTAGCTGAGGGATTTCATGACTACTCCACAACTTGTTTGTCGCCAGCTTTTCATGGAGCTAGATCTCTGACTATAGCTCTCTACATAGTTCACACATTCACAGGGCATGTTCTAGTCTTTGACTATAGCTCTCTACATAATTCACACATTCACAGGGCATGTTCTAGTCTTTGACTATAGCTCTCTACATAATTCGCACATTCACAGGGCATGTTCTAGTCTCTGAAGACGTGCCTGCCATGTACAACATGTCATACTTGTAGCTTTCAGTCGGTGGGGTGGGGGGAGGGTGAGTCTACAATGTTTTGATCAGTATGTAGGTTGTGTTTTCTTCGTTTGTTCAACGTAGGCGATGTGATCTTGTGAACGTTGACTACTTTTGGCTGATTTCTAAAACAGAAACTATATAACGATAATACCTCTTTCTGTAGACATTCAATTGTTGTTGATCTTATTAAACATTATGCCACCATTTTTTGTTGGCGAAAAGAAAAAAAAAATTGCCTCCTTAACTTCTATTATCTTCGCCATGGCTGTGAAATTTTTACCGTTTTAATTTTATGGGCAAATAAATTTGTCCGTAATGAATTTGTAACTTTAGTTGAATTTTGCCAAATGTTTTATTCAATTATGTTTGTTGAATAAATTATATTTAATATCTGTATAAGCATTATATTTAAACATGTTTTTTGTTTTGTTTCATGAATTATTATATTTTGATCAGATATTCTGAGCCATGACCCAACTGAAAGCATTCATGTCAAGTGTGTACAATTACTAAGTACAATAAACTCGTTTACAGTGCAAATGTCATCATTATAAATGATGTTTGGAAGTTGCTGTTCTGATTTAACAGAACTAATAAATGTCTTGGATGTTTCATTTTGTCTTTAAACTATCAACATTCTTCATCATTAGTCCCGAAACCTTGGCGGTAGTTGCAGCACGACTGGCATCTTCACATCTTGTTTTCACCATTCACGAGAAAGGTAGATATGGCAGAATGGTTTACCTTCTCCACTCTGTGATATTAACATTCCATCTTTCTTTCTGTTTATTTGTTTCTGGTACAGCGACTCGACTGATTGTAGATAGCTTGTAGATAATTTTTTTTTATTAAGTTTAAATATATATGTATATATATATCTCCACTTATATTATATATATAATAAATCTGGTAGATAAGTTAACGTGTTCGTACCATATTAAATGACTTTTGTAAAAAAAAAAAAAAAATACTAAATGAAATGGTTTGACCACGTATATCGATCATCGGGTTGGCAACGATCATTCTGCAAGGAAAAGTGAGAAGTATTAAATGAAATAAATGGTAAGATAACACATGAGAATGAACAGGCTTCGACTTCTCAAACGATGAATGAAGATTGAGATACATAGAGAAGTGGGACGAAGTCTATCAGTAGATGATAGAATTACATAGAGATGTGGGACGAAGTCTATCAGTAGATGATAGAATTACATAGAGAAGTGGGACGAAGTCTATCAGTAGATGATAGAATTACATAGAGAAGTGGGACGAAGTCTATCAGTAGATGATAGAATTACATAGAGAAGTGGGACGAAGTCTATCAGTAGATGATAGAATTACATAGAGAAGTGGGACGAAGTCTATCAGTAGATGATAGAATTACATGGAGAAATGTGACGAAATTTATCTGTAGATGATAGAGTTACATGGAGAAGTGTGACGAAGTATATATGTAGTTGATAGAGTTACATGGAGAAGTGTGACAAAGTCTATCAGTAGATGATAAAGATACATGGAGAAGTGTGACAATGTATATCTGTAGAAGATTGAGATACGTAGAGAAGTGTGATGAAGTCTATCATCTGTAAATGATAGAGTTACATGGAAACGTGTGACGAATTTTATCTGTAGAAGACAGAGAGACATGGAGAAGTGTGACGATGAAAAAACTTCACAAACATGGACAAGTCAAAGAGAGAAAAAGTAAATCCGCCATCCAGGAAAGATAAGGGCTCTCTGTCTAAGAGACGTATGACGCAAGCCGGACAAAGCCGTAAGGAGTCCGGGTTGCCGAATTACCCTTTGTCTACCAGGAAATCCTCCAGAATTGGCACCTGGAATGTACGTGCCCTAAACGAACAAGGAAAAGCTGCTCAAGTAGCAGCAGAAATGACAAACTACAAGATAGATATTCTGGGAATTTGTGAAACAAAATGGCTAGGAACGGAAAGAATACAATTAAATACAGGAGAGATGATTTTATCATCAGGACACCAGGAACCTGGAGCACAACATAGTGAAGGGGTAGCTATAATACTATCAAGGAATGCACAGAAGACACTAATAGAATGGGAAGCAGTAGGACCAAGACTAATGAGAGCAACATTTAAAACAACCAAAAACAAAATAAAATCACACATTATCCAATGCTATGCACCAACCAACGATAAGGATGATTTAGTTCAAGATGATTTCTATAAACAGCTACAATGTCAGATGGATGCAAGGCGAGCCAAGGATATTACTACATCTCTTAGCAATGTACCAATGTCCTCCGATGTGTCGATTGGAGACTGGTATGATGAGATTAAGCCCACGATGCGAGTCAGCACGCTAACCCCATAGCTACTGACGCTATCTTCCACTATGTGTACAATCTACTTTTATAGTACAATCGCTTATATTAATTATTTAATTAATTGTTTGTTTTTTATGCATTTGTTAATGTTGTAAATTAAATTAAATTAAATTACTATCCAAAAGTACTATGTTATAATTCAGTTTTTTTGTTTGTTAATGCATGCGAGTGTGTGTTTATGTGACTCTGAATTAAATTGAAATACATATTCTCTGTTCTAATGTCCTTGCCATTGTTTTCTTTTTCTCTCTGCAGTCTTTGTTTTCTTCTCTCTATTTCTGATCTTTTTTTTTTTAGTTTTATTATAGCTTACCTTTACTTATTTTACTTCATTTCTTTAATTTACTTTAGTTTCCTTTCATTGTTGGTCATATTCTTATTCTTCATGGTCGTTTTATTTAATATTTTGAAAGATGGAAAAATCCTAACAATCACAAAACGCCGATCTGTGTAAACCCCTAATTTACCAAGAACTAGTTGTGTCCATATAATTGCCGCTCGATCCTTCTTTATACTCCATTTCTCTTTTCGTACTTTTTCTTTCTTTCCTTCTTTCTTTCTTTCATTCTTTTTCTTTCTTCTTCCTTTCTTTCCTTCTTTCTTTCTTCTTTTCTTTCTTTCTTTCCTTGTTTCTCTTCCTATCTCTCTTCTGGCCTACATCTTGAGCAGTGTACACTCAGAGAAAGGAGGAATATTTAATTTTCTTGCCTTCATTAGTTTTGTAGCATGAAATGTGGCCACACCATATTTATTAAATATCTCTTTGCTTTCATCTATCCATTTCTTTATGGATTTTCCTTTAGCTCTACAGCCTGATGATTGTTACCATCGAAATATTCGCCAATAGTACCACGCAAATATAACAGAAATAACATTTCCAGGAGCGCTGAAAAATCCATAGTCAACTATGACGGAGGGAGGCTACTATAGTCCGTTCAGAAATTCATAATTACACCTGAATTAGTTTTGCGTGATAACCTTTTGTTATTTTGCTTTCAAATTGTGCATGCAATCTTAGAATATTGATGACGTTATAGAAATATTTTTTGCTCTGAGAAATTTGATCTAGTTTAAAAGTTTTCTTCTTTAGGCTATATTAAATTCACCCTGTTCGAATTTGACACCATTTTAGGATATATACATTAATTTGGTGCGGTCGTTCACGTAAAATAGTTTGGCTATTGCAGAAACACTAACTTCAGGAAAATCCCGTGCACAAAACTGAATTGTTATTGAACGACATGACGCACCACGGCCTTGGCATTAATTACCGAAGGGAAGGCGTATCTTTATTAATTTTGTGAAGACTCAGTAGACAATTTGTTGACTTTAAATACCATCATTTATATCTAAATTACAATGAGTTTGAAATGCAAATTTATAACTATGCAAAAGGTTACTGTTTTACTATATCAGCACTTCCTTAGGGAATCCAAGATGGGGCATTTATATTGTGACATTCATGACCCAGAGAGACGAACACAACTCGCGCTTGGTCTTAATAGATCGTCATTTTCTCGTTGGATTAAACAAGACTCAGAGTGCACTCATGTCAATCAAGGAAGGAAAAGGAAAGTCGACAGCTTTGACATGGATGTCATAAAACGTGAGATATTGAAAATGTTTGCTAATAATGTACTTGTTACTCTCAGGAATTTGAAATTAAAATTGCATGCAGACAGCAATATTGACATTTCTAAAAGTACTCTATGGAAGATTGTGCGAGGAGCCGGCTTCACTTTCAGAAAAACTGTTGGAGGCAGGAATATCATTTGTGTAAAAACAAACTTGGTCATTGCTCGAAGCAAATACCTGAGACAGATCCGTGAGCGGCGGAGTGAACGGTATGATATTGTATATTTGGACGAATCATGGGTCAACACACACCACACCTATGCTAAAGAATGGCAGTCAGTAAATGGCAAACTCAAAAGAACAATTCCGAGCAGCAAAGGCCAGTGCATTATATTAACGCAAGCTGGAAGCACTGAAAACGGCCTTGTCCATGATGCGGGACTTTTTTCCAATCAAAAAGTACCGACGGTAGGGGCTACCATACTGAAATGAATGGAAACATTTTCAGACACTGGTTGGAGTGTTGGAAACATGTTCAGGCACTGGTTGGAATCTTTTACCAATCCTGGAGAGACCTTCATGCATAAGATGTAACCAATTTAATTCATGTTTGCAAATACACATAACGAACAACACCCACAATTAAGCACTGTGTAGATACGTCTCTGACCTGACAAGAATTGCAGTAAACTGGAAAATTTAACACGATTACTGTAAACTCTAAAATTTGAATCAACTTGTGTGATATCGTCATAAAAGATTAAAGGAATTCGCTGATGTGCAAAATCTGTTGTGTTTGTGAAATAAAAAATACCAAAATCTTTGCGTCATCAATATTCTAAGATTGCATGCAAATTTGAAACCAAAATAACAAGCGGTTATCACGCAAAACTAATTCAGGTGTGATTATGAATTTCTGAACGGACTATAGCACGCAAAATGTTCTTGCGCAGAGAAAAATCTTCGTCTCCATACTTGCATATATGTAGGCCATATAACATCGATTGTCTGCGGGTAATATATGCAAAGCCGTGAGCAGTTCGAGCAGCTCATGAATGATAAATTATATAAACCACACACACCTTCCGGTATCAGTGAAAAGAGAAAAGAAGAAAGAGAGAAAATCGTATTATAGAAACCTTGAAGCCCTGATGAACTTGAATTCATCGAATTGTTATTATAGGTATGTTTATAACACGGAAAACATAAACAAGCAGTATGTGACACGAAATTCTACCATTTTGCCAGCAAAGGAGCGCACTAACCGCTACACAAATGCAAACCTCGCATCATTTTGTATTTGAACTAAAATTACGACCATCAATTTTTATGAAAGTTCGTTTTAAATCTCTTTCTACACAGAAGAAGACTTCAGTGAAACTAAAAAATGAAGGCATAATTAAGCGGTACAGTATCGGTCCATTAAATGAAATACCTGGGGACAAATTTAACTTCATACGGTAGTATTAAGATGAAGTGAAGAATAGTTAGACAATAGCTGCATGCAAAATGAGTTTTCCCCCCCCCCCTCCCTCCCCTTAATATTACGTAATGCAAAAATTTTGATATTTTGAAATTAATCCTTGATAATCGGACAAGAAATTCATTAGAGTCAATAAAAATGGAATGTGATTTTATAGAATGAACGAGAAAGTTTTTTTTCCTTTAATGAGACTAAACTAAAAAAAAAAAACGAACAAATAGGAGAAAAACAATCAGCATTTTAAACCATCATATAAAAAGGGGAAAAATGAAGAAAGAGAAATATAAGAAGAGATAGAAAGAGAACCGATATCAGACAGTTTAAGAGAATTGTCTGGTAGGAACTCAGGAACAGAACCGAAAAACAACTCTAGGGATAGAAATTTGTGAACAGACATGACTATCGCAGACATGATACATGATGATGATGATACTTGGTTCAGTTTGTACTTTTAGAATGAGCTTCTGTGAAGCATTCATGCCAAAATGTTAAATTTTTAATAATAAAATAACTGTTTATATAAAATACTACTGCACAAAGTTATTGAAAAAAATTGGTGCACTTTTATTTATTCGTGATTCACATTAAACAAAATAACAATTAGAATATGCCGGAAACTACTCAAGGGTTTGTTACTTCCTAGGCGAGACTTAAAACGCTGTCAAGTCATCTTTTGCTTAGGTCATAATCACTGCACTTTGGACACATCCATAAGCGCTCCGATCTTCCCAAAATTGTCTTTAGCCCTCAGCGACTAGCTGTGCCAGTTTGGCGTTGATTGACAATTCCTTTCATTCGTCCATAATATCGTTGTCTTGACGATAGAAACCTCATCCTTAAATCTCACAGTCTATATAGTGATGGTCCGTTGGGCTGAACATTTCCTTGATATTCTTAACCGCCCGCATCCCAGTCATCTGAAGCACCAACTCCGCATCTAGACATCAATATAAAGAAATCACTTTAACGGAAATGGAATGATCTGTGAAGCACATGAATAATAATAAAGCCTCTGGTGTATATAAAATCAATGCAGCGATGCTGAAAGCATTTAATGATCAAAACTTATTGCAATTAAGAAAGCTATTTAATAAAATTTGGGATGAAGAAAACGTTCTTACAAACTGCAAGAAAGGGATCATTATCAAACTACCTTAAAAAATGCAATCATAAAGATTCCAATAACTGGAGAGGGATTAGGCTTTTAACAGTTGCCTCCACGGTTTTCTGTAGAATCTTGCTGAACAGAATAAAAGATGCTGAACATAATGTTATGTGCGAAGAACAAGCAGGATTCAGAAAGGGGAGAAGATGTCGTGACGAAATAGTCACTCAAGTATAGTTCTAGAAGAACAAACATAAAAACAACCATTATTCTGCAATTTCATTTATTTAAAAAAAACGTTCGACAGTATACATAGATTGTCTTTGTGGGATATCTTGAAACATTACGGAATAATACCAAAACATTATAACAGACATATATGACTGCTATAACTGCTCAGTTCCCACAGAGGAGGGAATGAGTGATTGGTTTCGAATTGAAATAGAAGTCAAACAAGAATGTATACTATCACCATTGCTGTTTGGAATTAACATTGATTACATAATGAGTAAATATTGCAAAGGCAATATTAGTATTAAATGGTGTGACAAGAATTGCTTGGAAGATTTAGATTTTGCAGATGATATAGTGCTCCTAAGTGACAATAGCAACAAGTTGCCAAATATCACAGATACTGTATTATGCATAGCGGAAAAATAGGATTTGAAATTAACAGCGATAAAACAAAGGTAATGAAAAATAATACTCCAGAGGGCAATACATATGTCAATCCCCAGACCATTGGAAGAAGTAGACCATATATATATATATATATATATATATATATATATATATATATATATATATTGGTATTAATATAGATCAAGAAGATAAAACAAAGAAAGAGATCAGAATCAGGATAACAAAAGCAGCAACGGATTTTAAAAATGTAGACAAAATATGGAAAGAAAAAATACTAAGCAAGAAAACCAAAATTAGAATGTTCAACTCAAACGTGTTATCAACACTTACCTATGTAAGGTAAGAACAAGGGCTGAGGATTCTACGAAAAATACTTTGTGTACAATGGAATTAATTCAAGACTAATATTTAAATAGGAGAAATGGTCATGCAATCAAAAATCTCCTCTACAATTAAGGAAAGAAGACATATATATGTCAAACATGTGCTGAGAAGAGGCAACAAGAGAATTCCAAAACAGGCTATTCTATTGAAAACATCAGGATACAGAAAAAGAGGAAGATCTAAAGAGACTAAAAATAACACTTTTAAGAGAAGCAAATTTGGCAGGCATATACTCATTAGATAAGAGTGAACATCTTGCCCAGAAAAGAAATGGGTGACGAAAAACAGTGCCCTATGCGACGTCTAACGGTTCAGGAAGGATCAAGATAAAGATACAGTGATATAGGTCCGTTTTTATTTTATTTTCAAAGTCGTTCACTATACGCACTTGTCAGTGATTAATAAAAATTTATGTTATTTCCATTGACTGTTCATCTAATATGATCACTCAACTTCTGGTACGATCGCTGAACTTAAATTATCTGCTAAGTTAATAACGATATTAGAGAGAGAGAGAGAGAGAGAGAGAGAGAGAGAGAGAGAGAGAGAGAGAGAGAGAGAAGATATCGGATATGTTAACGCTGTGGTATTTGGAAAAAGGAGTACAGAGAAAAATGTATAAACAGCACTAGCACTAGGGAGGGAATTGTGGAGATTCATGGTCGCCATATACAACAGATACTGCACATTATGACAATGATAGCAAAGAGATCCTTTAAATATTTAGAAGCGACAATAGGCGTAAAAGGGTCAGCAACTCCTAGCTGACTGTTTGTGTCAGGTTCAGCGGTGAGATTTGATCAAGATCCTAATCCACATCCACGTGGGGCTATGGAATCAGACTAACCAGTCTGGCCCAAGGGTGGGGAAACTTAAGAAGAAAGGTAACCTAGTACAAAACAATGTCATGCAACACTATAGTGTGCTAGGATTTATAGTCGAGATATAACAGCTTGCTGTCGCAGCACATCATAACTGCGCTCTCTTGATGACTTTTTAACGGCGGAGCATAACGAAGAGCAGTCGACGGCGGGGAAACACAGACAAACACACACACAAAAAAAGAATAACAAATAGACAAGTGCCTTGTGCTGCAAAATTAATTCGTTCCAAGAGGTTGTTCGAACTCTGAATCATTATTCCCATTGAAATGATTGAAACTATGCCCTAAACGAATTATGCCCTTTTCCACATGAGGAAAAAATATATTTTTAAAAAACGTAACTTAAATAACAATTAATGTTAACAAAAAATGTTATAAATATCACCGTAAATTGAGACATAAAAGAAATAAATTAATTAAACAGACACCGTACAAATGAAAAGCAGCTTTCCAAAAAAAATGAAGAAATTATTGTGCAATCTATTTTTGACAATAGAAACAAGAAAAGAGTTCTTAAATGTTATGTAGAGCCAATCTTAACATATGGATGTGAATCATAGGACAACAAAGAAGAAAATCACTGGAGGCTGTAGAAATGTGATTTTTGAAAAGAATGTTGAGAATATCATAGATAGCTAAGAAGAGCAATGAAAACGTTCTGAAAGAGGCCAAAGCAAAAAGTGAGCGAATATTCAATAATAGGAAGAAACAACCAGCATTGTTTGGCCATGTAATGAGAAGGAAACAGCTGGAATATATTGTGACAACTGGGAAAATTGAGGGACGAAGACATAGAGGGAAGAAATGAGAAAAGATATCAGACAAATTAAGAGAATGATTTGGCATAAAGTCGACAACAGAAACGATAAATAACTATCGAGATAGAAAGTTGTGGAGAGACATGATCACCTACGCCAGCAGGCATGGTACTTGATGATGATGATGTCCAACAAAGTGAAATTGTATTTACAGTAACTTAATTAGAAGTGAGTTCAGTGTTCCTGGTTTAGGGAAGAGAAATGTTGATGTTTAGAATAAGAGTCCCATATCATAATCACATCAAATAATCATACATCTGGTCTTCTCTCTCTCTCTCTCTCTCTCTATATATATATATATATATATATATATATATATATATATATATATATATATCTTCTACATTTTAGTACTACTGGTTGAAGATTCTAGTTTATTTTCCATCTTATCTGCTAACTATAGGGTGCAACTCTTTCATATCTCGCGATAAGTTCCTTTTTTCACTCTAGTGTCCAGTATTACACCCTTTCTCTCAGGCTTCGTTTCTACTACTCTTGGATACTCTAGTAAATGGAAGGTGTTATAGTCATACACACACATACAACACACACACACACACATACAACACACACACACACATACAACACACACACATACAACACACTCACACACATACAACACACACACACATACAACACACACACATATACAACACGCACGCACAAATACCTGACATATTTTAACTCAAAATGCGATAATAATTTTCTTCGAAACCGACGCGAGACAGACAATTTGATATCCAAAAAAAAAATTAACATTGTCTCTAGATCCAGGAATTTAAAGGAGAAAAAGATATCGGTGGTAATCTTTTTCAATGATCGCCTACATATGGGAGTATCAATCACTCGACACAAACTTTTCTTCATTACAAATTTCGGGTCATGGCAAATAGCTAATAATAAATACAGAAGCTGCCTCATCACCATTTCATCAACCCAGGTTTTCGATTACTTTTTAAGAACTGTATCAAGGGTCTTTTTTTAAAAATGGAAATAGAACTACTAAACACAATTCAAACACGACCAATGATATTTTTGAGGAATGTCAAAAGACACAGTAGGCTACTAAAAGTAATCTTGGAGGGGAAAATAAAAGGTAAAGGTAAGGTAAAGTACGAGACTTGAACCGGCGTCTTAGCACGCGAGTTTCCACCCATATGTGCTCGGCCGCCTATCCAGAAATGTTCGGAAATTTCTGTATAGTGTCGCCTCAAGTATCGAAACTCAGATGCGAGGCAACATTCCTCACCTTCCCAGGGTAATACCCTGGTACCCATTTCTGCTAACGGCCGGGTCGACCGTGGGGGTATTTTTTTTTTCCAACCACGAGTACAATTCACACTTAAATAAAAGGTAAGAGAAGCAGAGACAGACCAAGACTAAAATGGACGAGTAACATCAAAAGATGGACAAGTCAGCCTATGACAACCTGCACTATCAAAGCATGAGACAGAGCGGAGTGGCGCTCCGTGGTAGCGAGCCTTCAATGCGGAGACGGCAATCAGTGATGATGATCAAGGGTCCTTTAAGTCCTACAAGTTTATAGTATAATTGTTCAAACTCCGATTCCAAATTATCTCGAATTTAGCGTTCGAATTCTGACACTTTCAGAGTTAGGATATTTCGTCGCACGAAGCGGTGCTGTTTCATCATAAACTCTGCACTAATATTGTACCTATTCATCCTTGTAGTATAGTCATCCATAATAACAAGAACATCAGGCTTGTGTTGTTGCGCTTGTTTTGCATACATGACATTGCCTACATCAAAGATCCTCTTTCTAGTTCTAATACTCTGCCACACACAAAAAAAACATATCATTATCATCAAGTACTGGCGTAGGCGATCATGTCTCTCCACTTCTTTCGATCTCGACAGTTCAAACCCATTCTCTTAAGCTGTCTGGTATCTTTTTTTTTTTGCTTCCCTCCACCTCTTTGTTCCTCAACTTTCACAGTTGTCACAATATATTCCAGCTGTTCCCTTCTCATTGCAAGGCCAAAAAATTATGACTGTTTTTTTCCTAATACTATAAATGTGTTCTCTTTTTGCTTTGGTCTCTTTCACAATGTTTTGACACAAACATACAATTATTTACAAACATATTCGTGACATATGTCATTAGCTACTCTTTCTTGCGGAGAAGAAGATTTAGCTTTGCCTCGACTTTTCTATATTTCGATAACGAAATAATAACTTCTCTAATGTTATTGCTCCATTCTGGATGGTCCGTTAGCACTCCTGTCTATGACAGGAGCATGGATTTTCCTAGAGGTGACAGGGATACTTAGAGGCACTTAAAGAAAATCCTGAAGCGCACCTTTTGTACAGTGACCGGTTTTCTGTCCTAGATGAACACGAATTGTTTTGGGGATGAGGTCATGAGTCATTCGCTCTAAGTGTACAGCTCACGTGACTGTCATATCTACAACATAGGTCAGATGACAAGAATAATAGTGTACATAAACCAGAATTAAATGATCTATCCTAGTGTTCATAAACCAGAATTAAATGCTATATCCTAATGTTCATAAACCAGAATTAAATGTTATGTCTTAGTAACCATTAACAAGAATCAAATGCTCAATCTTAGTAACCATTAACCAGAATCAAATGCTCAATCTTAGTAACCATTAACCAGAATCAAATGCTCAATCTTAGTAAACATTAACCAGAATCAAATGCTCAATCTTAGTAAACATTAACCAGAATCAAATGCTCAATCTTAGTAAACATTAACCAGAATCAAATGTTCAATCTTAGTAAACATTAACCAGAATCAAATGCTCAATCTTAGTAAACATCAACCAGAATCAAATGCTCAATCTTAGTAAACATTAACCAGAATCAAATGCTCAATCTTAGTAAACATTAACCAGAATCAAATGCTCAATCTTAGTAAACATTAACCAGAATCAAATGCTCAATCTTAGTAAACATTAACCAGAATCAAATGTTCAATCTTAGTAAACATTAACCAAAATCAAATGCTCTATCTTAGTAAACATTAACCAGAATCAAATGCTCAATCTTAGTAACCATTAACCAGAATCAAATGCTCTATCTTAGTAAACATTAACCAAAATCAAATGCTCAATCTTAGTAAACATTAACCAGAATCAAATGCTCAATATTAGTAACCATTAACCAGAATCAAATGCTTTATCCTAGTGTACATAAACCAGAATCAAATGCTCTATCCTAGTTACAATAAACCAGAATTAAATGCTCTATCCTAGTAAACATTAAACAGAATCAAATGCTCTATCCTAGTTACAATAAACCAGAATTAAATGATCTATCCTTGTGTGCATAAACCAAGATCAAACGTTATATTCTAGTGTACATAAACCAGATTTAAATGCTCTATCCTAGTATACATAAACCAGAATTAAATGTTCTATTCTAGTATACATAAACCAGAATTAAATGTTCTATTCTAGTATACATAAACCAGAATTAAATGTTCTATTCTAGTATACATAAACCAGAATTAAATGTTCTATTCTAGTATACATAAACCAGAATTAAATGCTCTATCCCAGTGTACATAAAACAGGATCAAATGCTCTATCCTAGTGTACCTAAACAAGAATTATATGCTTTATCCTAGTTACAATAAACTAGAATTAAATGTTCTATTCTAGTATACATAAACCAGAATTAAATGCTCTATCCTAGACTGCATAAACCAGAATTAAATGCTCTATCCCAGTGTACATAAAACAGGATCAAATGCTCTATCCTAGTGTACCTAAACAAGAATTATATGCTTTATCCTAGTTACAATAAACTAGAATTAAATGTTCTATTCTAGTGTACATAAACCAGAATCAAATGCTCTATCCTAGTAAACATTAAACAGAATTAAATGCTCTATCCTAGTGTTCATAAACCAGAATTAAATGCTCTATCCCAGTGTACATAAAACGGGATCAAATGCTCTATCCTAGTGTACCTAAACAAGAATTATATGCTTTATCCTAGTTACAATAAACTAGAATTAAATGTTCTATTCTAGTGTACATAAACCAGAATCAAATGCTCTATCCTAGTGTACATAAACCAGAATTGAATGCTCTATCCTAGCTACAATAAACCAGAATTAAATGTTCTATTCTAGTGTTCGTAAACTAGAATCAAATGTTCTATCTTAGTAAACATTAACAGAATCAAATGCTCTATCCTAGTAAACATTAACAGAATCAAATGCTCTTTCCTAATAAACATTAAACAGAATCAAATGCTCTATCCTAGTAAACATTAAACAGAATCAAATGCTCTATCCTAGTAAACATTAAACAGAATCAAATGCTCTATCCTAGTAAACATTAACAGAATCAAATGCTCTATCCTAGTAAACATTAACAGACTCAAATGCTCTATCCTAGTAAACATTAAACAGAATCAAATGCTCTATCCTAGTAAACATTAACAGAATCAAATGCTCTATCCTAGTAAACATTAACAGAATCAAATGCTTTATCCTAGTAAACATTAACAGAATCAAATGCTCTATCCTAGTAAACATTAACAGAATCAAATGCTCTATCCTAGTAAACATTAACAGAATCAAATGCTCTATCCTAGTAAACATTAACAGAATCAAATGCTCTATCCTAGTAAACATTAACAGAATCAAATGCTCTATCCTAGTAAACATTAACAGAATCAAATGCTCTATCCTAGTAAACATTAAACAGAATATCAAATGTTCTATCCTAGTAAACATTAAACAGAATCAAATGCTCTATCCTAGTAAACATTAACCAGAATCAAATGCTTTATCCTAGTGTACATAAACCAGAATCAAATGCTCTATCCTAGTTACAATAAACCAGAATTAAATGCTCTATCCTAGTAAACATTAAACAGAATCAAATGCTCTATCCTAGTTGCAATAAACCAGAATTAAATGCTCTATCCTTGTGTGCATAAACCAAGATCAAACGTTATATTCTAGTGTACATAAACCAGATTTAAATGCTCTATCCTAGTGTTCATAAACAAGAATTAAATGCTCTTTCCTAGTGTACATAAACGAGAATTAAATGCGCTGTCCTGCCACTCCATTGTACTATTTTTTACTGACTTTCTGGATTAGAGATTTGGACGTGCAACTCAGCATTTGAGATTTGCTTCTTCCAATTGTTCCAGGTCGTAATTGTTGACATATAACTTCCGCTTCACTTAGGTCCCAGATGGCCAGATTCAATGTCACAAGATGTCTTTGTGGCCTGGGACAGTTTGAAGACGTGTTCTGTGTATTGTATTTAGGTTCCAAACGGATATTTATCCGCGTAGGATTATTAAAGACGACAAAGTTGATCAATGATCTGCAGCGGAGAAAGACTGTGTCTGCTTCAATCTCTGTAATGTCCAAAATCATTGCTAAAGTTTAATCTTCTCCATTCTGTTCTGTATTTGATACTCGCAGTGATTTACGTTTCTTTGAATATCACTAGTTGACAAAACTGATGCGCTCCCGTGTCTGCTTTTGACAATACACTTACCTTTCTATTTTCTTTAATTCTACGATGGTAAGACAACCACAGAAGGGTAATTATTAAATGTTTTTCATAAATCTGTTAAATCGATTCTTAAGTGGGGTTGAGCATGCATAAAAGCAAGAAACAGAGTGGAATGGCGAACCACGGTAGCCAACCTTCGTTGTGGAGACGGCAATCGATGATGATGATGAGCACGCATCGAAATATGTTGTAAGCTATTGAGAATATGTTGTAAGCTATTGAGCATATGTTGTAAGCTATTGAGAATATGTTGTAAACTATTGAGAATATGTTGTAAGCTATTGAGAATATGTTGTAAGCTATTGAGAATATGTTGTAAGCTATTGAGAATATGTTGTAAGCTATTGAGAATATGTTGTAAGCTATTGAGAATATATTGTAAGCTATTGAGAATATGCTGCTACAGTAAACGAGATGTTCACTTACTTTCCTTGCTATAGCGGCCAAAATGGCGTAATTTATTGCTATATGTGATGAGTATGACAAACATAGTAAAAACGCCCTGATGTTCATAATTTTTATGTCGTTAAACTTTTAATTCTAAACTTCTAAATATCACAGTTGAGGGAATACATCTGGAGTCAGTCCAGAGCTACAACTACCTGGGATATACTATAACCAATGATGGAAAATGTAAAATTGAAATAAACAAAAGAATAGGTATGGCAAAAAAGTAATTTTAATGCCATGAAAAATATACTAACAAAAAAAAAATATCAGTAGGGCTGAAACTAAGAATGGCAAAATGTTACATCTTCTCAATATTCCTGTATGGTGCAGAAACATGGACATTAGACAAGAAAACAGAACAGAAAATTGAAGCCTTTGAAATGTGGATTTATGGAAGAATAGGTAGAATTGGATGGAAACAAAAGATAACAAACGGTGAAGTTTTAAAACAACTGAAAATAAAAAGAGAACTGCTAAATACAATTTAGACAAGACAAATGAAATTTTTGGGGCATTTTAAAAGACACAACAGCCTACTAAAAGTAATATTGGAAGGGAAAATACAAGGTAAAAGAGGCAGAGACAGACCAAGACTAACATGGACGAGTAACATAAAAAAAATGGACAAGTCAATCTATGACAGCCTGCACCATCAAAGCAAGAAACAGAGTAGAATGGCGATCCATGGTAGCCAACCTTCGTTACGGAGAAGGCACTCAATGATGATGAAACTTTGAAAAAAAAACCCAGAAGTACTCACTAATAAACTAGGAAGTGCAATATTTGATAGTTCTCGGGAAATATGACTATGCTGCTGGCATCCGGTTATTGTCACCAGGCAGTGCATGAAGCATCCGACTTATGATTCTGAATGCACTTGTGTATGACGCACAGGAAATAACATGCTGAACCAAGGCTATGTTAAGGATGAAAAATTCAGTAAATCAATAATGGTATATTTGTGTATCACTGTGGTTTATAAACTTTTACAAATAATAATGAATTATAAAATCGCATCAGTTTAAATGCTCAAAGACTTGAAGCTGGCGTTTCATTCCAGTGCCTCAACGATGAGCAAACATTAATTATTATATAGGCCTACATTTGATTTCCGCCAAATGCGTCAGTGAAATTAGTACATGAATTGTATATGAAAATTCACTTTCTATGCGTACAAATGTACACCGAAGAAGAGCAATTTACTTTTAGATTTTAAAATAAAACATTTGAAACCTGAATATAATAATTATAAGTTGATTACACCGTCCTCATAAAGTAAAGCGCCAGCTGGCGCAGGTAAAAAAAAAAAAATAAGGTACAGCCGTCACGCCAAGTGGCGTGTAGGGAATATGGTGTTAGTGACCATAAATTTTACAGACCTTCGGCACATAATTTTTAGGGTAATGTGGTCGGTATTACGCCCGCGCCGCTTTACTTTCCCAGAAAAAAATCTGTACCCATTAAACGTTGGGTGAACCGGAAGCCGTCGGTTGGGATCGAACCCTACCTCTTGTCCTTTGTAGTCCAGTTCATGCTGGCGTAGGTGATCACGCCAAATCTATTCTCTTTAGCTGTCTGGAATCATTTATTTATGTTTTCCCTGCATAAATGATTAGGTAAAGGTAAAGTACAAGACTTGAATCGGCCTATTAGCACTCTAGTTTTCATCCATATCTACTCGGCCGCCTATCCAGAAGCGTTAGGAGACTTTTTGATAGTTTCAAGCATCGAAACATTACACTTTCCCAGAGTAATACACTGGTATCCATTTCTGCCAGCGACTAGGTCGACCGCTGGGGTATATTTATTTTTCCCAACCATGAGTACAATTCACACTGCTTCCAGCGGGAATCGAACACGGGTTGTCCGAACGTCTGTAGCCCAGTCGAGTGGATTTCCCAAGTAAGAATACCAAGGCTACGGAAGGTAATTGTGTGTCTAAGGCATCAGCTGAAAACGTGCCTTCTGTTAGAGAACACAATAATGTAATAAAAACAATTGTAAAATAAAATACAATGAAAATAAAGATACATTTTTTCATACGTCTCATGAAGATATATATTTTTTTTTTAAATTTAGTTGAGTACCAAAGATTTTAAGGAATTAATAGTGATCTCTATATCGCTGGGTTCTTTGTTCTCTTGTACTGGTTAGTTCCATGGGGAGATTTTATGTTTTGACTAGGCGCTACCTTTAGCTTCATACATAGAAGTGTGACTTCGATATCTCCCCATTCAATCTTTTGGCATGTTTTATGTTTGTTTTTCGTTTGTTGTTGCATGAGGCTGTCAAGACTTGTTTTATTATAGGCCTCCTGCTTGTTTGTAGAGATGTTTTATGTAACTGTATATGTTAAATTCATAGAAAACGAAAAGTGTCTTATGCAACAAATCAATGTCTATATAAGCTAGAAAGGGAGTTCATCGGTGGTATATAGAGTCAATTCTAACCTATGGAAGCGAATAATGGACAGTAAACAAACAAATGAAAAGCCGATTAGAGGCCGCAGAGATGAGATTTCTCAGAAGAATGTTGAAAGTCCCCTGGATAGCTAAAAAGACCAATGAAGAAATTCTCAAAGAGGTCAACAGAAAAAGGCAGCTCCTAGAAAACATCAGATAAAAACAATCAACATTTTTCGGAAACATAATGAGAAGAGGAAAGCTGGAATACATGGTTACAACTGGCAAAATACAGAAATAGAGAGATCACGGACGACAAAAAGATATAGCTTGGGTTCATGGCGTGGAAAACAGTCAACAACATAATTGATACGATGCACGGTGGATAGAAAATTGTGTAAGGACATAATCGCCTACGCCGACCGGTATGATACATTATGATGATGATAGATTTATAAACTCAAGAATGTGTTCCGCATTTCAATTTTGAAATTAGATTTTCAAAAAGGAAAGGAAAACATTAATGATTTAAGGGAAAATATAATGGTGCATGAAAGTGAAACAATAAACTCTAGAATGTGATACGTTTGGGAGTGGGGCGTGAGAGGAGTGCGGAGAGGAAACTCTTTCCTCGGTGATGTTGCCTTTTCCAAGTTAGTAAGCCAGATTGTCATTTTTTGAGCTGGTCGACTGGAAATTATTAGGTTTAGTGTGTCAGCCATGTTTACTTTATCTTCAAGCCAGAATTTAAATTCTCAAAATAAACGTGAAACTTATTTAAATAACTTACACAAAATTCTATGTATTTCTTTCTCATCGAGCCGCTAAAGAAGAAGCATGTAAAGGTAAAGGTAAAATACGAGACTTGAACCGGTGTCTTGGCACGCGAGTTTCCACCCATATGTGCTCGGCCGCCTATCCAGAAATGTTCGGAGATTTCTGAATAGTGTCACCTCAAGCATTGAAACTCACGATGCGAGGCGACATTCCTCACCTTCCCAGGGTACTATCCTGGTATCCATTTCTGCCAACGGCTGGGTCGACCGTGGAGGTATTTTTTTCCCAACCACGAGTACAATTCACACTGCTTCCAGCGGGAGTCGAACATGGGTTGTCCTAAAGCCGGTAGTCCAGTCAGGTAGTTTTCCCAACTAGGCTACCGAGGCCCCCAGTTTTAACTGAGAAGACCTGAAAAAAAAGTATTTACTCTCGCGAGAAACTGAGATCACCTCACATTATTTACCTTGACTTAAAATAGAGGATGTGTTTTAATATTTAAAAAATAGATGTTGATTGGGGACTGGTTGGTCTCGACAGAGAAGTTATGGGTTCAAATCCCGGCTGCACCAGTTGAGATTTTTGTTTATGATTTCTCTCAGCGGCAACCGCCCCTGGTCTCAACATCGAGGCCCGGCTTGAAAAGTCAATTACTCACGGACGGAAAAAATGTGAGTAGCCTACCTCCTAATACGGAGTTATCTGTCAGTGCGGTGAGGGACCTAAGTGCACACGGCTGCCAGGGAAAAGTGGATTAACACGCAAAATTCAGTTTCTAGTCTCTAGGGACTTCGTCAGAGGTCAAAGCTGGCGAACGCAAACAGTTTATCAAGTGTTATCACTGAAGTGTAATAGATATGAGTACACACTGATAACAGCAAAGTAAAAAAAAATCATTATTATTGACATTGATGTACTTTTGATTGTGTCACGTCTTTTCATTCTCGTCAAAATTAAAGTAAAAGCATTGGTAGTAAATAAAAAAATTCGTCTAAAATGGTCCACAATTCTGAACCATTAGGGTGAATCGATTCTCTTATAATTCTATTCATGGAATCAGTTTAATTACAGTCGGGGCATTCCCATATCCGATCCACCGCCCGTCCCAGCATTTATCAAAGCATAACAGACTGATTGTTCCTATAAGGTGTTGATTATAGATACGTCTGCTTTTCCCCACTAAACTCTCCGGATCGATCACACCCCTTTTAACCTTTAGATTCCTCAGTCTTTAATGTATACATCCTTGTCCCACCCATCCTCCTCTTCTTCTCTTAAGGAGTGAAGGATAAACTTTGGCAATGTCATCTTTGTCCAGAGTAAGGCCGCACTCAAAGCCAGAGCTGGAAGCGAGTCTATCGGCTATTTCATTGTCGTGTACTCTGGCATGCCCTGGACAGTGCACTCAGGTTAACGCACTCACTGTGGAGACATCCAAGAGCTGTATCCACTCTTGCCGCAGACACTGTCAATCTTCTGCAGCATATTTTGCGAATCAATCACTAAGACTGCGTGATCCACGTTCTGTGCAACACACTTTGTTATCGCCACCGTACTGCTACACTTGCCAGATTCCCTAGCCACTGCTCTGCCATGTTGGTATGCCACAAAACGCCAAACGCTACACTGTCCGTGGGATACAGAACCATCCGTGTAAATAATGGGATCCTGAGATGACGACACATTTTCAATGGATTCCCTCAGTATGACCTCGGTAACTCCGTAAGGTCTCCGTAGCTCCGTAATATCTGCTCCTTACCCAGGAGCAGATATTAATTCAGATCACAATCCTGTAATGATTCAAATGAAAATCAAACTAAAGAGAAACAAGCAAAAGTCTAATTCATCAACAAATCCACTAGATATAACAGCTTTAAATCAAAACGATATGAAAGATACCTATACAATACAAGTAAAGAACACATACCAGAAACTGCTAGAAGAAGGAATTGAGCAATACAGAAAAGAAAATCCTGATGAAAAAGTAGCAACCAAATGGCAATGCATAAAGAAAAGCATACAAGAAACCTGCGACAGTTTACCCCAAAAAGAAAAGAGCAAAAAACAAAAATGGATAACTAACACAATCTTAGAAAAAATGGAAGAAAGGAGACAATCGAAAAACACTGCCCAATACAATAAAATAGATAATGAAATACGCAAAATGTGCAAAAAGGCAAAAGAAGACTGGCTCAGCTAAAAATGTATAGAAATAGAAACTATGGAAAGCAAACAAGATTTAAGAGGAATGCATTTAGAAATAAAGAGAATGGCTAATAAAAATGTTTAAAAGCCACAGAAGGTGGATGCAATGCAGACAAAAAAAGGGAAAATGTTAACAGACAAAAAAGATATAATAGATAAAATGGCAGGAATACATAATAGAACTATTTCATGATCAAAGGGACAATAAACCAGTTATAAAATGTACGTCCAGCTATAAAATACTGAAATCTGAAGTAGAAAAAGCTATAAAAACAATGAAAAATGGAAAAGCAGCAGGACATGACAGCATACAGATAGAGATGATACAGGCACTAGAAGATTTTGGCATTGAAGTGATTACAGACATATGCAACGACATATACAACACAGGATACATACCAAATGAACTAAAAACATCAACTTGCATTGCATTGCCTAAAAATAATGGTGCAGTTGAATGCAGTGACTTTAGAACAATAAGCCTAATGTGCCATGCTAAAAAAAATCTTGATACAAGTTATACAAGGAAGGATTCAGAATAAAATCAATACTGAATTAGATGAGCAGCAATTTGGATTTAGGAAAAATAGCGGGACAAAAGAAGCCATATTCTGCATGAGAACATTAATCGAAAAGTGCACAGAAGTAAAAAAAAAAAAAAACAATATATACCTACTTCATAGACTACACCAAAGCTGTTGATAGGGTACACCACAAACAACTTATAGAATACCTAAAAGAGATACGTCTAGATGACATGGGCATACGACTAATATGCAATCTATACTTGGAGCAAACAGCAATAATAAAAAATAACAAAGAGAACTCTACACCCATTGATATAAAAAGAGGAGTAAGACAGGGATGCATTCTATCACCAAGCTTGTTCAATCTATATACTGAACAAGTTTTTAAAAACATCATAGAGATGCCATGCCTATAAATTAATGGAAAGATAATCAATAACCTAAGATATGCTGATGATACTGTACTACTAGCAGAAAATCCTAAAGATCTACAACAATTACTTAATGGAATAAACATGACAAGCAACAAATATGGACTAGATATGAATATCAAAAAGACTAAAACTATGATCATTAGCAAAGAAGATACTCAAAACCCACAAGTGGATATCAAAATATGAAGGAATAGACCTGGAGACAGTTCAGAACTACAACTACCTTGGACATACTATAACCAGTGATGGAAAATGTACAACTGAAATTAACAAAAGAATAGGAATGGCAAAAAGTAATTTTAATATCATGAAGAATATACTAACATCAAAACAAATAACACCAGGGCTAAAACTAAGAATAACAAAATGTTATATCTTCTCAATATTCCTATATGGTGCAGAAACATGGACACTAGACAAGAAAACAGAACAGAGAATTGAAGCCTTTGAAATGTGGATATATAGAAGAATACGTAGAATTGGATGGAAGGAAAAGAAAACAAACGACGAAGTCTTAAAACAACTAAAAATGAAAAGAGAACTACTAAACACAATTCAAACAAGACAAATGCGATTTTTGGGCCATGTTAAAAGACACAACAGCCTACTTAAAGTAATCCTGGAGGGGAAAATACAAGGTAAAAGAGTCAGAGGCAGACCAAGACTAACATGGACGAGTAACATCAAAAGATGGACAAATCAGCCTATGACAATCTGCACCATCAAAGCAAGAGACAGAGCAGAATGGCGCTCCATGGTAGCCAACCTTCGTTGCGGAGATGGCACTCGATGATGATGATGATGATGATGATGATGATGATGATGATGATGATGAGCTCCGTAAGCCCAGTAGCGACACTTCCTGCCGAGCTGAGTGGTTACTTTGGTTAGCCTCTGTACAATCCTTGCCAGCACTAATGTTATTCAGATCACATACTCACCTTATGGACTCCTTCGCTTCAGTCATCCAATAGTTTCTGCGCCTGATACGCCAACCTTTGGTCGCACCAATTTTTTAATGTAAGGGATGATTTATTTTCCTTACCAGGTTCAAATAAGCCCAGGCCTGAGCAGATCTATTTCGCCCTCTAATGCTCGGTAAGTCAAGAAAGTTTCCCATTTGAACGAACAGGTATATCTTTGGTGCATCCGAGAACTGCCCGTAGGCCCTCACTATGAACCTTTTCAAACCTTGCAATCTGAGTTGACGAGAGAATGAGCATGCCCAAACCATAACCCAGTACTGAGAGCACCACAACCTACTTAAGTGAGAATAGTAACGATTGTTGGAGGGTTTCCTTTAGCTATGACCTTGATCGCGCTGACTCCTCTCCCTGACCTTTTGAATGACATTGTTCACGTGTTGATTGAAATAAATGGACCTATCAAATGCTATTCCCAGATTCTCAAGATGGTTGTACCATCGCAGTTTATGACTGGGAGGGTCTCTTTAACTATTTTGTTGTTTAGTGAACACCACATTACAGAAGCCTTGTTTGGGTTAATGAGTGCTTTGTGGTTGTTGCACCAAGTTGTTAACGTGAGGGTGAACCTGTGCCGGGTTAACACCGATTGAAGTCCCTAAGCTGTCAAACGATCCCCACCACAAATTATCTCCTAATACCTAACGGAGGCCAATATGGCAGTCGAAATCTCGTTAGCGCCGCCCCTTACCCTCACAAATTGTCTCCTAATATACTTTTTTATTTTTTATTTTCCCGGCAATTTTAATGAACCAATTTTGTTACACAAGACAAACGTTAACAACTAGTAATGGGTAAAGTCCTAGTTTAAGGACATAAATTATTTCAGATCGGAAGAGTAACGTCCCATAGAGTGGCATTTGTACTTTATTCGGCGATTCTCTAATATGTCATTGGAATACACCTAACTATAGATAAAAGAGAGAAAAAAAATAGTGCGAGGGTAAAGTCATCTGTTTCTTAACCCTAACTCAAAAATAAAATAGAGTGCGTTAGTGATGACAAATATTGATGAACATATAGAGATAATCTTTAGTATTTGAGAATTACTGTAGTTTTGTTGCGACACCAACTAAGGGGGGATAACTGTATGTCCCTAAGCTATTACACAACAATGATTAAATATTAAACAATATCTTCTTCTTCTACCTTTTTAGCTCCCTGTTGAGCATAGGTCTTCAACAAAAACTTTCCAAATCGTTCTGCCTTTTGCCATTCTTTTAAGATCATTCCATGTCTTTCCCATCATCTTCATCTCTGCTTCTATCTGTCTTCTCCAAGAATTTCTTGGTCTTCCTCTTTGTCTTTTCCCCCTGGGGACTCCAAAAAAGGGCCTTTGTGTAATAATCTCAGTTGGCTTCCGTAGTGTGTGTCCTATCCAGCGCCATCGTCTTTGTTATATCTCTTTATCCACTGGTATTTGACTGGTAAATTTCCATAATTCTATGGAATGTCTGTATCTTAGTGATTTTGTCCTGCCATTTCCATCCTTTTATTCTGCGTAAGCATCCATTAATGAAAGTCTGCATCTTCGTGATTGTCAATTTTGTTGTTCTCCGTGTTTCACAACCATATAATAGGACCGCCTTAGCATTTGAGTTGACAATTTTTATTTTTGTATTTAACCTAATTTCTTTGGATTTCCATATGTTTCCCAGTGCAATGAAAGCTCCTCTTGCTTTTGATATCCTTATTTTTGTATCATTTTCTGTTCCTCCCTCTTTATCTATATTACTGCCCAGATATAGTATGTAAGATTGTACATCTAATAGAGGTATTTCTCCTAGTTTTATTTGGTTATTGCCAACTGTATTAATTATCATAATGTTGGTATTATCTCTATTAATCTTATGTCCTAGCTGTTGTGATCTCTCATCAAGTATGCTCATTTTATCCTGCATATGTTGATGGATGTGTGATAGGAGAGCTATGTCATCAGCAAAGTCTAAATCATCAAGTTGTTTGGTCAGTGACCACTGGATTCCATTTCTGTTGTTTTTTGTTATTTTCATAATCCAATCTATGGTCAGTAGAAAGAGAAATGGAGACAGAAGGCATCATTGCCTTACTCCTGTTCTTATTTCAAATGCTTCTGTAAGCTGTCCTTCATGCACCACACTACATTTCGTTCCTTCATACATTGTTTTTATCAGGTTAATAAACTTTATGGGGATTCGGTAATGACTCAACAACTTCCAAAGCATTCTTCTGCTTAAACTATCAATTGCCTTTTCGTAATCTATAAATCCAATATAAAGTGGGGATTTTAGTTCTAAACTTAAACAATATAATAATGTATTAATATACTAATATTAATATAATAAAAAATATATTACTTTTAAACAATATTGCTTAGTATGTTAAACAAATATTTTATTTTATTTTAATTTATTAATAAACTTACAAAACTGTCAACGTTCACTTTCCCCTATTTTCGTTTGTTTTTTGTGTTATTTTAGAAATCTTTCAGAAAGTCTACCTTTTGTTAACACATAGTTTTCAATGACCATGTTGATAAGTGAATTCTTCTTCGTGTGTTGCTGGGGATTGATGAACATTTTTCAACAATTGTAACCCCAACAATGTCTTTCACTTTCACAGGTAACGTTCCCGATCAATGATCTTGATTCTTCCAGCGCCGCTAGGGCTCGTTATGTTTTTCACCATCCATCTCTATTCTTAGCTAGATGTTCGATCTTATCTAATGTGTCTATGTCAATGAATTTTGTTTCTTTTATGTTTTCTGTCTAGTGTTTCTCTAGGTCGTCTACTTTTCCTCATCATTATAGACACGCATAAATTCTAACGCTGTCACATTCAAGAACGATAAACACACCATATTTTCGAAAGCAAGTTTGTACAATCGTAATGTTGACATAGTTTCAGCTTCACCAGCTTTAACCTTGATTAACTATTTATCTGTGATATGAAATACGTGAGTGTTAAGCAATTTCATCGGCAAAACGTCTGCTTGATATCCTCATGATAATTCTCTCTGAATATCTGGACAGATTCTTTTCGGCATCTGTGTTCGATGGGAACACAATGAGAAACCAAGATAATGAATAATGAACTTTGTTATACGATATGCTTCCATACGATGGTTTCTGAGCACGCTTACTATTGGGATACCGTTGTTAACAAATTGTTTCTCTGTCGAGCATTTAATGTAAAACATTCTTTTTTTTTTAGTTGATTCACTTTTTTTTCTTACTTTGGAAATACAAGTAATTGTAATTTTGCTTCAAGATCAAATCAATGGTATGTTGATCCGTTGTCACGTGGCCCAATGGGTTAACACGGTACTGGGGCGAATAACTGTACAGTTGTGATCGTATCCCCATAAGCGCGTGCTGCCATTGCCTCCAAGATCAAAGTCGCTGATGATGTTGACAATCGAGCATCAGTTTTTCTTCTTATTTGTCTTGAACTCTCACATTGCTGTGCCAGTAAATACACACTGGTTCATGAAGTTTAGAGGTATCTATATACATTATAATACATGTCCATCACTCTAGTCGCAGCCATCTATTTTCAATGAATTGTCCTAAGTTTTTATTGATAAGATAAGATAATGATAATGTATTTGTATCATAATGGGCTTTAAAAATATATAGTAATTTTTATTTAGCTGCCATTATTATGATCACGTCATTAGACTTAATTTTTCTTGCTTGACAGTGTCTTGTAATAGTATATGGGAGCAAAGATGCATATCAGATCAGCACCAGGGCTGAAAGCGGTCGTCAACTCACAGTTGACTCGTCAGCCCAGGTTATATATATAATATTTGATGAATTATTATAACGGACGGAACGCCTTACTTCTCCTTCTCATAAAGTTCGACAAGTATTACTTTTCGTCATCAGTTCGTGACAGATTACAGATAATGGCGATGGGAAAAAAAACAAATAATTATTTTATACTTGAAGTAATGCAAACTCATACTCCAGATCACAGTGAAATTAATAAACGAAATGCCGAACCGAAACGTTAATTTACAGACAAAAGTCCTCAACCATTTTGTTGCTAATGTACACAAAAAGTTCATTAAATTAAAAAACATGAATGGTAATTGTTACGTAAAAATCTCCTAATTGAAACTGGCAAATTGCCATGCCAGATAAGATGGAATAGGCCAACTGAACACAAACATCTTAGGCATGGTATATAACGCATGGTAACTAGTATACATTGTATTAAATAAATAATATATATTGTTAAATATGTATAATACAACAAGCAAATTAAATATATTAAGCTTCAACATTATGCACATAAATTATATAATTTAATATAATGTATTGTCAGTGTCCGTTGTTGACGTTATCTAATCTTTGGTAACCGATTTATTATCTCCCCTGCTGAAGTTAAAATACCACTACATGATTATGCAGTCTCTCTCACATGTCAATGACTCTGCAAAGTGCTGTCTGTGCATTTGTTTTACCAAGTTACTTCAAAATGTTTATGAAGATGCGTTAAAAGTTGCTAAACAAAGATCAAGTATATTATGATTATTGTGTCCTTGTTATAAATACAATAATAATCAGCTGATCTTGTCAGCTACTAGGTAATAAATTATAAATGTATCTGTATTACTAGTATTAGTGTATTATAGTGTATAGTGAAGTGTATGTATATGTATATGTATATAGCAGGTACGTTACGTATATGATTGGTGTTTAATAATTTTTTTAAAGGTTATGATAGTCATGATACAGTTCAGTAACTGCTAACAAGAAGTAGGCCTAACTTCTGCTTTAAATTTAGTGTTTTACAAATCTGGATGAAATTGAACTAATATGAAGTGAAGCCATGAAATCAGAAATGAATTTACTTATTTACTTGTAATTGTAAAATGTAATCTCGTTAATAATAATTGGAGATTAATATTAATAAATGATAATAAATATAACTATTTATTTTAACATTAAATCTTACATATAGTATTATAATAGTATAGTATGTGGTAGAACAGTCACCCAGTTAAATTTATAGACTTATTTATAAAAGATTAAAAGTAGAAGCTATCCTTAGAGTTAGTTGGACAACAAGGTGGTAGTAGTGAATCTGAATAGAATGTGCTATGTACTGATATTGATTATTGTTAATACTGCTACAGCTGAGTTACACGCTGTGAACTGTAGAAGAAAGTGATTCCTAGTCCAGGACTTGGTGAAAAGGCAGTTTAGTGAAACCTGTGACCATTATCAGGACTATTTCTTAGCCATAGATCTAGTGAGCCTTCAATACAGCTGAATATAAACTTCTGTGTATTGACATCTGACAATTGAGTTATTTGCAGGTCATCATCATTGCACTCCGGACATGTCCATAAGTGCTCAGATCCCCTCCTCAGCAAGTCTCGCAGTGTCCAGCTACTGATGACTCCAGTTCTGTGTTGGCTGATAAGTCTTCTTACACGCCCACTAAGTTTCTCGTTTCTGACTGCTCATCTTAACTCCCATCTCTTTCATCTATATTTTTAACAACATCTGACAATATTGAATCTATGGATGGAAGCTTCATAGCCTGGGACAGGGCAATCTAATATTTGAAGTATAAGTATAGTATAGTAATGGTGACTAGCACTTCAGACTTAATTCATTCTAGAAACTCTGTCTGAATCAATGTTATTCCATTAGAAATAATCATTCATCCTCAGACACCGTGCAGTACCCATTTTTATAAACTTAAGCAGCAAATATACATAAATTTAGGGTAAAGATAAAACATTTAAGTATACTAAAACTGAAAACAATAAATAAAATACATAGCTGTTATGAAATTAACATTTCATTTGTTGTAATTTAATGAAGTGATGATGTTCTAAGTAGCCGGTGAATAGAAATGTTATTGTTTGGGAGAGCAGTCCCATTTCGTAAACATCAAATATATGTACCTGTGGTGTTTTCTCTCTCTCCCTCTCTCTCTCTCTCTCTTCTACCTCTTAGCACAACTGATTGAGGTATCTGCTTTACTTCTTTTCTATGAATCCGCCAAACTTTTGCTACTTTCATGCTGCAAGATGAGTTCCTTTCTCAAATCAGTCGCTGTTACTACAACTAAGCTCATAGTTTCATTGATTTCACACATCTTGGGTGCTATGGTAAATAGATAATGGTTATATAAAGCTAATTCCAAAAATTCAGCAAAAAAAAAACTGATAGCACATAAACATAACGCAAGAGATGACTTGAGTGCACAGCAAAATTGGCAAATTTGTATATTTACTCCACAGCACCTGCACACAAACAGTTTAAGCATCATTCCAAGTCTGGATAAAAAATTCTCTCAAATTTAGCATTTGAGCATTCAAACTTAAATTTTAAACAACTTCAAGAATGACTTTCAAGAAGAGGGTAGACAGCCAGCCAACAACATTTTTAAATTGTTTCCTTGAATCTTATCTTGACAACTGTGAGTACACCAGAGCTTCAGAGAACTGGTTTATCACGACTTTCTCTTTTTTTTTTTCTTTGGGGGGAAGGAGGAGGGGGTGTTATTGAATAATGAGCTCTGATAAATTAAATAAAAAAGCCATGAGTTGTGTTTCTACATATATAAATAATATTGGTGATTAGGTAGCAGATAGCACAATTGATAGTACTATCATTGTTTATTACTTGCACCCTATAGCTGGAAGACTTTATAAATATCAGTATGGTGAATGAAGGGGAGCTGCGATAGCTCAGTTGTTGGACTGCAAAAGTCAAGAGGTCAAGTTCGATCCTGATCGACGACTTCCATGTACATCCAGCTAAATGAGTACCAGACTTTTTCTGGAAAGTAAAGCGGCACAGGTGTAATAATGACCACATTATCCCAAAAATCATGTGCTAAAGCTCTGTAAAAATTATGGGCACTAACGCCATATTCCCTATACGTCATTTGGCATGACAGGGCACTTTTTTTAGTGAATGAAGATGTTAGATTAATATATATAGCAACAACATGGATTGAGTCTCTTAAATTCATTGAACCCTTGAAATGAAATATCTTTATTTACCAGGAAACTTGGATGAATTCATCATCCCCATGTTGCGAACAACTATTCTAGCTAGAACAAACATCTTTCATATGATCACCTATTATCATATATGCCTTACATATGGCAAGGAATTTTATGCCATAAGTGGACTTTATATTCACCTCCATACACACATGAAAGGCACAGATACAAAAGGCAGAAGGTTTTGTTATCATCACTATGGAAAGTTATTGTTCAAGAAAAAAAAAACAGCCTATTATGCTATGTGGTGGTGTACTGGAAAGATAGTGTTAGAGCCCATACTTTTAATAGACCTTCCACACATTATTTTGTAGGTAATGTGATAATGGATTTTTTATGGTAATGTGTTCAAGATGGCGTCCGTATGTGGACAGTGCTTTGCGTTACAGCATGTGTTGTTTTGAAATACATCAGTTACACGCGGTGTGCTGCTTGGATTTAGTGTTCTACTATTGCCTGTTGTGGTTGTTTAACCTATGACAGGCTTGTCGATGGTGGAAATTCTTGTTGAGTAGATATTTTCTTCTTTTCGATCGTGATAGACCTATTGATGATAAGTCATTGTTTTCATCGTAGCATCAGCAAACACCTATATCCGACAGCAGCTTTCTTGTCCAACTCACTCACTGCCTCGTGAGAAGACTTGGGAGAGTTAGTAGGCTACGGAAGTAAACCCAAACAGAAAATCTGGAGGGAGGGACCCTAAGGCAGTCGGTGGTGTATTATCCATCTTCTGGCATCCCCTGCAGCTCAACTTTGTTTCCGAACATAAGGACCTAGTCCCTCCTTCAGAACGCCTCAAAAAGGAGACAAGAGGGGGGTAGTGCATTTTGGGCAAAGCATTATCTCCATATTATTGGCCCAGGCATAGCAAGCAAGCTGATCTTGCACGTCTGAGGTCAAAAACAAAAACAACTTTGACCCTGATCAAGTAGCTTCTATTCGCTGATGATGCAGCACTGGTTGCTCATGATGAATCCATCCTGCAGTCAATGATTGATAATCTGGCTAGATCTTGTGAATTATTCTCCCTATCAATAAGTATCCAGAAAACTGGTGCTTCAACAAGGTGTAACCAGCCGCAGCTATATCATTAAATAACATACTCCTTGAACCTGTGAGAAAATTCACTTATCTCGGTTCTATGGTCACAACCAATGTCTCCCTTGAAGAAGAAATAAATTCCCGAATTGGAAAGGCAGCTTCCACATTTGGCAAACTTAAAGATAGAGCATGGGCCAACACCATTTTAACACTCAGGACTAAGATTCAAATTTATCAAAGTTGTATGCTTTGTACATTTCTATACGGATCCTCATTATGAGGGAAGTAAAGAATAGTGACACTGTGACCTTCCAGGCATGTCGTAAGAGGCGACTAAGGAAGTTGATCGATGGCTTGACAAGCTGTCATTGTGAAAAGTATTGTTATGGAAACAGAGTCATAGGTTTTAGAAGCAGTGATCTTTGCAATATGTGCCACTTTGGCACACACGGTTTCTGTTTTTGAGATTGTGGTTCTGTCCTATGTGTTGTCTTCGGCTCAAAAGGACAATAGATAGAGATAGATACGGATCAGAAACTTGGACTACCTATGCAGGGCAGGAGAAAAGGTTAAACAGCTTACATGTACGTAGCCTTTGCAAGATTATGAACATCAAATGGCAAAGTAACTAACTCTAATGTCTTACAACGAGCCAAACTCCCATCGATCATGGCAACACTTAGGATTCGTAGATTAAAGTGGCTGGGCCATGTAAGAAGAATGGCAAACAATTGTATTCCCAAAAAAATATTGTATGGTGAACATTAAGGACTGAAAAAGACCATAGGGCAGACCAGTGCTGAGATATAAGGATGTTTGCAGGGCTTCCTTGAAGGAATTTTCTATAAGTGAAAGAAACTGGGAAAAATGTGGCTGCGGATCATAGCACATGGAGAGCAAACATAAAAATGGCACAGCAACTTTCGAGACAGTGCTGATATCAAATTCAGAAGACAAAAGGTGCAAGAGAAACGAGACAAGCCCAGGTACCGCGAGTATGCCTTGCTTGTTCTGTGGATGGATCTGTCTGTCCAGGATTGGCAAATTCAGCCATGAGAGATGTTTAGTTAAGTAGCACCTAGTATGAGACACTAATGCTTTACCAAACTACTGACTTATCATGATTGCTTGCTACAAACCTTCTGTCAAGATGACAAAGGCCATATATATATATATAATGTTATCACTATTATGCTAATGCTGTCTCTCTTTTCCCATAAAATCTAGACCGGGTTTGCCTGCAAGCCTTCAGTCATTATGAAACCTGACTTCTTGTCCTTCATCATCATCAAGTGCCATCTCCGCAACGAAGGTTGGCTACCATGGATCACCATTCCACTCTGTTTTTTGCTTTGATGGTGCAGGTTGTCATAGATTGACTTGTCCATCTTTTGATGTTACTCGTCTATGATAGTCTTGTCTTTAGTAATCCAAATATGTGAATCAAGTTACTGAAATTGTGTCAGATGTAAGTTAGTGTTGTAGAATGTACTGTGCTGAGATCTTCTTGTGTAATAAGAATAGAATACTAGTGTCTGGTATGAAAATACATTGCTGATGGCCAATCATTCAAAAGCATGAATCATTCAGTGAGCTTTAAAAGAGTTAAGAGGAAATTGTGAAAAAATGAAATCTTCATCGACTTCAACTTTCAAACTAATGCAACTAGGTGATGATGGCAACACTACACAGCAGCTTTGAGATAACTTTAATTTATCAAGTTATGTAACATCATAAAAATGAATATATTGAATCTATGTTTTCAGAACAGCTGCAGAATACAGATAATGGATCTTTTGCTTCAACTATGCCAAACTTCAGTTTCTTCAGATAACTCAGCTCATTTGCAACAAAGGCTATGTGAAGAAGCAAAAGAAGTAGTCAGAAAATACCACCTGGATCTTAGCAAACCAGAAAGACTAAGTGTTGGTGCTATAAATCCTCTTGCTGAGGCATGTCTGAAAGGAAATTTGGCTATTGTTAAGGTATTATTACATTACTTTTGTGTTACATGCATGTTGTAAAAGAACAAGTAGGCACTTCAGTAAAAATTATTTGCACAAAATTTGCAGACAGAAAATATCTTTTGATCTTAAAAAACTAGAAAGATTGAGTGTTGATGCTGAGGAAATTTGTACATTAAGATACTATTATATTGGTTTGGATGCTTGCATTCCACTTGTGATTAGGAAGAGAAGATGGACATAGTCAGACATGTGTTGAAAAGAGGCAACAAGAAAACTTCTGAGCAGACTCTTCTGTGGGAAACATCTTTTTCTATCTTTCCTCTGCTGCCATTGGCGGGAAACATCAGGATACAGTAAAAGATGAAGACCTAGAAAAACATTAAAAAGAACATTTATAAGAGAAGCAAAGTTGGCAGACATAGATTCATTAGATAAGATCGAACATCTCGCCAAGAATAGATATGGATTTTTAAAAACACTATGACATCTATATAATGTCTAGTGACGCTGGAATGATCAGGATCAAGATCATAACTCCAGTGACACTTCAGCTGCCCAGACCGTGTTGGGCCCCCAGATATCTGGTTATGTTCCTAGGATACCACAGCCAGTTTTCCCTTGGAGACCAACTCATAGCCTGTATGGATGTTCTATATAGAATAGCTAAAGCAGCAATGTCTTTCAGAAGTCTTGAAAAGTTGTGGAAATCAAAACTCATCAGCACAAACACAAAACTTAGACTATTCAAATCAAATGTACTATCAACCCTTACGTATGTGTGTGAAAGCTGGAAAACAACAAGAGATATAGAAACAAAGTTGAACACATTTGAAAATAAATGTCTAAGGAAAATACTTGGTATAGCGTGGAACGAATTCAAAACAAACGAGGAAATTAGAGAAATCGTCAATCAACCACTAATATCTTCAGTAATAAAGAAAAGACGATTGTCATATGTTGGGCATGTGATGAGAAGAGATAATAACCGAATAGCAAAGCAAGCCCTCATGTGGGAAACAACAGGTAAGAGAAAAAAGGTTTAAAGAGGAAGACCCAGGGAGACACTGAGAAGAACATTGATGAGAGAGGCAAGAGCAGCAGGATTTGGCTCCCTCAATGAGATAGAGCAGCTTGCACAGAACAGAGACAAATGGCAAGATCTGATAAAATATCTTTAAGAGAAAACTGCTAGAACAAAAATTCAGATAGGAGAAGGAGTATCTTGGTCTACGCCCTATGGGCCGGCTACGGCTCGAAAGGTCAATAGATAGATGGATGTTCTAAACCCGAAGGAAACAAACTCTTTTCTTTCCTTTCTTTAAGAATCTCTGTATCCCCTTTTTTTCCTTTCTTTTCTTACCATCTTGCTCTTTACTAGATTGATCTGCTCCTCCTCCCTTGTCTTTTCCCATTTTAGGACTGCTTGGTATCTAGTGTGCAGTTAGGGACTTCTACATACATGCCTGACGATTCCTAGGCTTAGTGCAATTATTGTCACCCACGAGAGGGCATCGGTTCTGATACTTGCTACAGTACCAGATGTGCATTAATTGCTATGTTTGTTAAATGTTCTTATTAATAGTAAAGTAAAAGTAAAGGGCCCCGTAACTCCATGTGGCATATAGGGAATATGGTGTTGGTGACCATAATTTTTACAGACCTTCGGCGCATGATTTTTGGGGTAATGCGGTCGATATTGTGCCCGTGTCGTTTTATTTTCCCAGGGAAAAATCTGGTACCCATTTAAGGCTAGATAAAGCCGTCAGTATATATAAATATATACACATATTAATATATATATATACACTTTTTAATAAGTTATTACAAAAGATAATAGCAGTCTAGAATATGGTGGAGTGGTTTTGCCAGAAAACTCTACAACACCTATTAGCACTGGTAAAGACTGGAATAAGGATGAATATGTAATATAGTGTCTAATAATACAAACATTCCAGGCTGCAGTCAAGCTGAGTCAATACAATACAATAGCTCAGTGGTTAGTGAACTGGACTACAAAGGACAAGGGGTAGGGTTCGATCCCAACCGACGCTTCCGGGTTCACCCAGCCTTAAATGGGTACCGGATTTTTTTCTAGGAAAGTGAAGCGGCACAGGCGTAATACCAACCACATTATCCCAAAAATCATGTGCTGAAGGTCTGTAAAATTTATGGTCACTAACACCATATTCCCTTTACGCCACTTGGCGTGACGGGGGTACTTTACTTTTTTATATATATATAAATTCAATTTTAGCTCTTTATAGAACATGGTGCCAGCCTCAATTTCCTGGATTCTGATGGGAGATCACCATTGTTCTTAGCAATCTCAGGCTACTGCAACACACATGAAGGCATCGCACAACTTTTACAGTGGGGTGCCAATGTCAACCTTCATAAGCATGGAAGATGCCCCTACTGATCTCTTTCTACAGCATGAAACACGAAGTAAGTCGATTTTCTACAAATATGTCATATTTGTGTTACAGTGTGACAACAGAAGCACATACAGAGCTTTGAGATTATGAAAGTATAAATAATATAAAGAAACAAATTGTTTTAAGCACTTTTAACACACTTTAACCAAATATCAGCCAAGAAAGAAAGTAATAGAAGACGACACATAGCACATAGTTCTCAAGAATTGACAAATTTCTGCTAGTTCTTGTAGGTCTTGGTTGTTTCTTAGTCCCATAGTTGAACTTTACCTAGTAATTTGCTCTCCATAGCAACTCTCTTGGTTTTCCTTGTTTTCTTTTATAGATGGATTCCTCATAAATGCCTGATGGGGAGTTTTACTTCATTCATTCTCTGCACATGATGTATTTCCAATGCCTTCTTCTTATAAAGCTCAATACATATTCTTTGTTTAGATTCTTCTCTCGTCAGTTTGTTTGAAATGTATTATTTCCAGCTTATGTTTGAGATCCTACATAGACATTTGTTTTCAAAATTTGCCATTAAGACTTGACAAATTATAACACTTTTTAAAAAAAAATATATCGGTCATTCTTGCAACTGCGCTTTTATGAAGTGGTAATGACTATTGCTAGGTGATGATGCATACTTAGGTTTCTGTTACTTTTTGACTATGTTGTTTTGTGTGTGTGTCCGTTTTCAGGAATTATTAAAATATTTATATCTTTGTATTTTTCATGAAAGAAAAAAAATAAATTTCTGCTGATTCTTCTTTTTCTTTCCTTTATTTGCCTTTCAGCGTCGAGGGGAGATATAATTTGCAGTCTTTTGCTCTTCTGTTTGCCTCTGCTGCTGTTATGTTTCCAAGTGCTTCTGGTATTCCGTCGATCCATCTTTTTCATGGTCGACCCTTGGTGTCTTGTATTCTCGCAACATTTATTGAGGGCTAGACATGTTGTCTTTTTATCTTTCTGCCGTGTCACGGTTGATTTTATATGTTGTTTCTTTATATATTCTATGGCGGGGGCTATTCCTAGCTTTTTTCTAAGTTTTTCATTTCTGATCATATCTCTCAGACTGTTTCCTGTCATTCGTCTGACACATTTCATGTCAGTAGAGATTATTTTTCTTATTGTTCTTGCATCTAGGATCCAGGACTGGCATTTGTAGCACAATGTTGGAATGAAGATTGTATTGTATAGTGTTCGTTTTGCCTCCAGTTATTTCCTTGTTGGACAATAGTGGTGATAACTGTCCAATGATTTGACAAGCTTTGATGCATCTTGAGTCTATCTCTGCTGTTTGTGAATTATCGTTTGTCACTAAACTTTCTAGGTATTTGAATTCCTCTACTTGTTTTAGTTGCCTGCCCTCTAAAGTTATGTTGATGTTCTGTTTATTTTTGGTGACATTCATGACTTCTGCTGATTAAATAAGAGAAATTGAAATGGCAAGTAATCAGGTTTCATCTTTAATCAGAAAGGAAAGGTGGGCAGACGTTGAGCAAATCCAGAAAATAACAAAGCTAGCCATCAAATGGGAAGGAACTTCTCTGAGACTCTAGGTGTGTGATCTGAAGTTTAAGGTCATTTGATCTTGATAACTGAGACCCCAACACGGAAATGTAGACCATGTTGCTTACTTGCTTAATCTTGTGTAGAACAGCTCTGGCTCCATCAAAACCACAGAATAAGTATATACAAAATGAAAATAGAACACTATATGTCTTCAGCTAACCTATCACAATATGTTGATTGTTAGAGCATTATACTCAGCAGCCTATCACTATATATTAATTAATGAAGTATTGTATGTCTTCAGTGACATATCACAACATATACATTTATTCTTCTTCTCTTCTTCTATCCTTCCTCTGTTGCCGTTGGCGTCGAGGGGAGAAACAATCTGCGATTCTTTGCTCTTCTGTTGGCCTCTTCTGATGTTATTCCTCCTAGTGACTCTAGTATTCCATTTATCCATCTCTTTCTCGGTCTTCCTCTTAATCTGACGTTTTCGTAGCGTTTGTTTATGGCTCTTTGATTCATTGTTAGTTCTTTCTGTCTTGTTATGTGGCCGAACCAATTTATCTGTTGTTTCTTTATGTATTCGATGGCTGGTTCAATTTCGAGTTTCCTCCTCAGGTCAGTGTTTCTTACTCTGTCCCTTAAGCCGTTTCCTGTCATTCTTCTGACACATTTCATTTCGGTGGTCGTTATCTTTCTTATTGTTCTAGAGTCCAGCGTCCAATTCTGGCACTGATAGCACAGAGTTGGTAGAAAAATTGATTTGTATATTGCCCTTTTTGCTTCCGTAGTTATTGCTTTGTTTTTCAATAGTGTTGATACTTGGCCTATAACTTGGCATGCTTTGTTACACCTTATATCTATCTCTGTTTCTTGGTTATTGTCTTGTGTTAGCGTGCTACCCAGATATTTAAAATTGTCAACTTGCTTCAAAGATGTATTATCTATTATGATGTTTAGTTTTTCTTCCTTTCTCGCTATTGCCATTACTTCGGTTTTGCTTATGTTGATCTTCATGTTGTATTGTTTACAAGTGTTGTTTAGCCTGTTGATATGTTCTTGTAGGTCCTCAGTTGTTTCATGTATCAGAACTTGGTCGTCTGCAAATAGTATTTCATTTATTTCTTCCTCTCTTCTGTTGTTTTCTGGTACGTATATTTCGTTCTCTTCTGTGTTATCATTTGTTGTCATCCGTGTTGGTATGTTTCCTTTGATTGGGCATGCTAATTTGCTTATATTGTCCATATATGTGATGAAAAGTAAGGGGGAAAGCACGCAGCCTTGTCTTACTCCGGAGTTAATGGTGAAGTGTTTAGAGTAGCCTGCTGAAGATCTTACTGTAGTGCGACTACTTTCATAGAGGCTCTTGCATATCTCTACTAGGTGGTGACTCACTCCGTACAAGGGCAATACGGACCATAGTTGTTCCCTGTCCACCCTATCGAACGCCTTTTCTTGGTCAATAAAAGCTGTATACAGTGTTTTATTATGCTCTATTGTTTTCTCCGCTAGTTGTTTTATGATAAACAGGGCATCTGTGCAACCTCTGTTCCTCCTGAAGCCCATCTGAGCATCGCTTAGTTGTGGGTCTATAATTGGTCTCAATCTTTTTTCAACTATCTTGGCATATAACTTCCCTGTGTGGCTTAATAGCGATATTCCTCTATATTGGTTGCAGTCTCTTCTGCTGCCCTTCTTTTTCCATATTGGTAATATAATGGACTGTTTCCAATCGTCTGGGACTTGCTGTTGTATCCATGCAGCGTTGAATATTCTGTGTAGCCATTTACATCCTGCCTCTCCCGCTGCTGTTAGCATTTCTACTGGGATGTTATCGATTCCTGGGGCTTTGTTTCTTGGTGCTAGTCGTAATGTTTGTTCTATTTCTTCCATTAGTATATTTGGTTCTTTATCGCCAACTATTAGTTGCTTTTTGTGTGTTTTTGGACTCGCTGTTTCTACATTCAAAAGCTCTTCGAAATATTCTTTCCATCTCGTTAAGATTTGCGCTTTGTTTGTTATTGCTTGGCCTCGTTTATCATTGATGATTTCAGTTGGGTCATAATTGTCTTTCTTTTGTCTTATGGCTTTAATTGTTCTATAGAAATCTCTGGTTGCTGATTTGTGGTTGTTACTAATCATTTCGCCAAATTTTATCCATGCTTTATGTTTTTCTTCTTTGATTAATTTCTTCACTTCTCTTTCTATTGTGTATATATCATAATCGCTTGGCTTTTTAGTTTTTAGCCAGATTTTGTATAGTTTTTTCTTTCTTTTTATGGCGTTCTTGACTATGTCATTCCACCATGGAGTGCTCATCTTTCCCTCCTTCTTCCTTTGCTTCGTTCCGCATATTGTGGTTGCTATTTTCGTCAATGATTTTTTTAATATGAGCCACTCGTTATCTACTGTAGTTATTTGTTGTGGTAGTTGTTTAAATTGGTTTTCTAGTTGTTTTTCTATTTCTTTCTTTTTATCTTCTGTTTTAAGTTGGCTTAATTTTATTGTCCTTTCGGATTGTTTTCTTGTTTTCAATTGGTTCTTGTTGTCTTGTTTTGCTTTCTGGATGGTTATTAGCACCATTTTATGGTCTGTATCATTTGTGATGTTAGGTACCGCTCTGCTATCTCTGATTTTCCTCTTCTTTTGAGTTCTCGCTAGGATGAAATCTATTTGACTTTTACAATTGTTATCGTTCCATTTATACCATGTGTATATTTGTGAGTCTTTATGCTTAAAGAAAGTGTTAGTTATGCATAATTCATGTTGATTGCATAATTCAAGCATTCGGTTGCCATTTTCGTTCTTTCTATTTGTGTTATCTCCAAATGGGCCCAGATATTTGGAGTTCTCATAATTGCGTTTTCCTGGTCTCCCGTTAAAATCCCCCATCACCAGTAGATCTTCGTTCTTATTTACTTTGTTTATGATTTCGTTAAGTGTTTCGTAGAATTCTTCGCTCTCTTCGTCGTTGTTGTTGCAAGGTGCATATATTTGGATGTATGTTATATTGACGTTGTTTTCTATTACTCTTAGGGTAATTATCCTTTCTGAATGTTGATGTATTTCTATAATGTTTTTGGACATTTCTGGGTCTACAATGAATCCTACTCCGTGTTTTGCTACTTCGTTGGTGTTAACTCCTGAGTTTATTATGGTATAATTCATGTACGCTTTCCTTGTTTGTTTCTCCTTCAGTCTTGTGTCTGCTACTCCAAGTATTTTGATTCTTCTTTTTATCATTGCGTCGATTAATTGTTCTTCTTTGTCTCTGATACCGCAAATATTGATGGTTGCAATTTTATTTACATTATATCTGTATGAACGCGATTGTTTCTCCATTATTTTGGCTCTGAGCACTGTTGTGTGTATGTTACATTGTCCTCTGCCGCTGTGCTAGTTCTGTCGCAGAGTAAGGGCCTGGATTATGTTACCAGTGCTTGCCCACGCACTGAGGTCACTATTGGCCGTGACCCATTTTCTCCTCGTGTTGTCTCTCTACATCTTTGTTGTTTTCACACACAAACTGTTATTAAACACCCTTAAAAACAAATGGTATATGTCTATCCTGCTTGATGATATTTTAGATCACATTATATCATTCTCTGGAATTGGAAATTTGACACATAATCCATATAGAATAGAAATATTTGATGTTTCACTGAATCAAAATTATACACCGGCGCGGTCACTCCGCCATCTTGAAGCTGTCATATACATTTATAGATCATTATATTTCCAGGAACCTATTATTAGATATAGATTGATAGAGCATTATATGTTTTCGAAATATTGTATAGAGAACTTAAGGATGGAAAGAGACCAAACGGCAGATCAGTGCTGTGATATAAGGATGTTTGCAGGGCTTCCTTTGAGGGAATTTTTTATAAGTGAAAGGAACTGGAAAAATGTGGCTGCTGATCGTAGCACGTGGAGAGCAAACATAAAAAATGGCACAGCAACTTTCGAGACAGTGCTGATATCAGATTCAGAAGACAAAAGGTGCAAGAGAAAAGAGACAAAGCCAGGTACCGCAAATACACCTTGTTCGTTTGTGGATGAATTTGCCTGTCCAGGATTGGCAAATTCAGTCACGAGGGAAGATGTTCAGTAAAGCAGCACCCAGTATGAGATACTAATGCTTTACTAAACTGCTGAATCATGATTGCTTGCTACCAACCTTTTGTCAAGATACCAAAGACAATATTATTATTATTATATGTTTTCTGTACCCTATCACTATATTTCTGTTTCTACTTTTTGTAAATCTTTCTTAAATCTTCTTTTTATCTCTCTATGATTTCCTCTTAAATTTTATATCTTTTGAATGTAAATATTGATTTAACTTAACTTAATAATGCCTTATTGCTCTTATTTTAATCTCTTTCTGAACAGACAACCAAACTTCTGATCAGGCATGGAGCAGATGTGAATAACGTCATCTTGCCTTCATTTTGTTTTGTGGAGGCCGTCTTTACAGTTAATTCTAATCTGGTTATGATGGCATCGGGTGTTAAATTTCAGCTGGAAAAGTTTTCTGATTTAGTGTCTCTGGCCATGGACATAATCTTAGCAGGTCTAACTCCCAGGACTTTCTATTTGTCAGGAAAACGATTTTTTCTTAGAGGATTCACAGCTCATGAACTGTCTCAGTTGTGGAGCTTTCAACACCTGTGCTTAATCCTTGGTTTTAAAATTGAGAGAGGTTCACTCCAAAGTGCGATACATGAACTTCATAAATTTGTAACCCAAGAACTAAATCCAAAACAAGCTTCCGTAATAAGAGACAGAGTTGATAAACTGTGTTGGACTCAGGTGTTTTTGACTTCACCGTTGCCTTTAACGTATTTAGCTCGTATAAGTATTAGAGGACATTTAGTTCAGCCTACTATAAGTAGAGGACGGCATGTCAATGATAATATTGATCTCCTGCCACTACCAACAGCATGTAAAAATTTTCTCAATTTGAAGCAGTGCACTATACAAGGAATTGCTGATTATATGTATTAATACTACTATAGAAAATTCTTTATACAAAGCTTCGCAGCAGGAGGCAATCTGATCATCAGAAGTGAAGCCAACGAACAGGTGTTTCTACTCTTTAGCTTCTTGATAATCTAAGGAGAACTTGCCTGGAGTCCACCTCCTGCCACTATCAACTTGAAAGTTCACAATTTAGGCACCTCACAGCTGTTTGTCATTGATCCTTTAGTTGATTTGCTCATTTGTGTCTTTCCATGAAAATAAAATGAATATGCTTCTTCTATTATATATTCAAAGTGATTAGAAGAAGCGGTATTTAAAAGCTTTTGTGGTTACAAATTGAAATATTGCATCCCCCAAAACTCTCAGATTTGCAAATCTTTGATATTTTTGTTATGAACATTATCTATTAAAATATCATTCATAGATAATACTTACTTTAGCTAAAAAGTTTTACTTTTTTTTCTGTGGTGTCACAAATTTAAACCACTTCTGTAAAATATCATTTTTAGGAATAAAGGGAATGTTGTAGGTTTGGGACATCTTAATCCATAAATGTTTTAAAGTGTCTAAAATTATAACCAAAATGTCACTCCGAGATGAAAACAGCTGAGATGAAAACAGCTGTGGTCTATATTAGAAGAGACTCTGGCCTACACAAAACTTCAGATAGATTGTATCTACTGTCCATAACTGGTCGCAAATTCAATTTTAAGTGACTTGTTAATCTGCTTGAGTGGTTAAATGCTTTTTGACAGCATGGGCACACCAACACTCTGGTGACTATTAATCCGCTCATCAGGGTGTGACCCTGCACAGTGAGACCTGTGACGTACTGATACCCCCTTATTTTGGAATTGTCTGTGATCAATACTGTAAATGTTGTAATAGGCAGTGATATATCCATTTGATATCTGAGCCTTTGATTACTTAGGGATTATTTATAGGTTTCATCTATGCTAATATGGTTTACTTACAGGACTGTTATAGTACTAGATTTTTAAAAATATTGGCATTAAGAAATACAGTTTAATATTTTTTTTATTTATTTTGTTTCTTTTACCTATATACAATTTTACACATAGCCTCATTAGAGGTGTCATCTTTGTTAAGATGCATAGGATGTGTCCACAGCATCTCACATTCTATGGATGTTATTCTCTTTTGTAGTTCTGCAGATTCATCAACCTTATCTAAACACAAACTTTGTACAAGTACTTTTAATAAGCCTGAGAAAAATAATCAGAATATTTTGATAGAACAAACTCAACAACTAAAGAACAGCACATCAGTAAAAAGTAAAGGCTGCCTCCACATCTTGCTAAGTGTATGGAGAATATGGTGTTAGTGACCATATTTTTCTATGACCACGGCACATTTGTGAATTAGAGTGATATGGTTGGTATCACGTCAGGCCACCATTACTTCCCAGAAAAATCACTGGTATCCATTTTTAGAGGCTGGGTGAACCACAGAGCCTTGTTGGTCCGAAAAAAATCCTCCACTTCTGGGGATCGAACTCTGGCCCTTCTAATCAGAAACCACTTAGCCACCGAGTACATCAGTGCAGGGGGAAAGAATGCACTGATAATGGGCAAATAGAGGGCTTGTGTTTTCAGTGGTGATCTAGAAACTGTAACAAAAACTGTCAGGAAGCAGACTCTAAGAAATACAAGGGGAAGCAGACTACAAACAAGCTAATGGGAAATCTGTTGCTGTTTCACAAGAAGCAATAACTGACTTCATTGTGAATTCATGCCATAAATGAGTCAACAAGAACTCTGTTAAAATTCTTTACATTCTTCTGACCTATTATTTCCCCATTATTTTTTTCAAATATATGAAAAGGAACAAAATAAATAGAAACATGAGGCACTGCTGTTTAAATGTTATGCTCTTACAAGTTCAGATTATATTGCTATTTTCAATTGTTCATGTTTTCCTTATGTGAGTATGTTTTATAAATCTTGATCCTTGATATGAATTCAAAATGTAACTTATAAGTAAATAAACAATGATGTAACCGGTTGTTTTTACAAAATTAATAAATGTAAATATATAGTAATATAATCTCTGCATTGCTTTTGCCATACATTAGTTGTAGAATTCTGAACAAATTTTTCTGTTTTATGTTAACTTTACATTGTGTCAGTGCCATATTTATGTACCTCATGAAATGCCATATTATTGGTCATATGATTTCAGTTTTGCTACTACACTATGCACAAACTGTATATAAATGCTGCATAATTTATTTATTTTTAAAATGCTGAGTATTCCAAATGAATAATTATAAAATACAATATTGTCATGTTTATCTGAGTTGTCTCTACAAATAAACAATACAATTATATTATTTTCATTAAGACAGTCTGTGGTGGCTATTTTATGTTGATTAGTTTGCAAATAGTAGTTGTAGCTGTCCACTGTAGACAATGATGGTTTCAATCTATTGTAGTTGCACTCTGTTGTGTGTATGGGGATGATAAGGGTTAGATTGGATAGTCTAGAGGTAAAACTTTGGGCTCTGGACAAGAAGTTTCAGCTTCTAATCCCACCACAAGTGGTAGGAATTTTTCTCTACAGATCTGTAATTTCTTCATGACTTTACCCTTTCCGGATCTCTAGGTTGTAAGATTGTATGTCTAGCCCACTGAGATAATGGTGAAAAAAGGAAGTCTCCTGTGCATCTTCACATACCAAAGAACCCTTAGCAGTTAGAAGTCAAAATAGAATAGATCCTACCATCCTTCCTGTTCTCTAAACTTCATTGATTCTCATTCAAGCATGTAACTATAAAGTGATTGCACAATAATGAGTAGTTCCACGTAAGGCTTTTAGGAGCTGACATCAACATTGATACTTCTTAAAGACAATAGTTTACAATTTTTTCTTATTTTCACTATTCAGTTGTTTGTAATTTTTTAGTTCATCGCACATTAGTATTTTGCTGAAAGTACAGAGTTGTGGAAGAGAATAATGGCAACAATCTGATATTTTGGATATGAAAGACAATTAAATCGTAATTGGTATGGGATTATGGCAAATCCTCAGAAAACAAGTCTCATTATATCTATCTATTGTCCTTTCGAGCCGAAGACGGCACATAGGGCAGAACCACAATCTCAAAAACAGAAACCTTGCGTGGTACATATTGCAGAGATCACTGCTTCTAAAATCTATGGTCTGTTTCCATAACAATGCCTTTTACAATGACAGCTTGTCAAGCCATCGATCAACCTCCTTAGTCGCCTCTTACGACATGCCTGGAAGGTCACAGTGTCACTATTCTTTACATCCCACGTAATGAGGCCCCGGTAACACACGGGCGCTCATATAGATACGTAATAATAATAGGCTTTCTTTCTTGATGGATAAATTGATGTGTTGTACTATGGAAATATTGTGTTGCACAGGTCTCAGAGTCCCACTTCTATTGAAGTCTTTATAGAGAAAGCAGGAAACAGAAGTGATTGTTGCACTAGGACAAGAAAGAAATGAATATATTTGCAGAAATGACTTGCCACTGCACTAGTGATGCTCAATTCCAATTAATAGATTATGGTGACTATCTTTACTGATTCCGGTAGCTTCTGGTTAGACTTATCTTTTATTCATCCTTTCATACTGGTGCTATACTCAATTTCAAATATCCTCAGGATTGTGCTTTAATCATTTCCTTATCCAAGCATACTATCATGCCACATTCCTATTTTTGTGAATATGTCTCCTTGAGTAAAGAGACAGTGTGTTCCATTCCTTGCCTTAAAGCGTATGGAGAACATGGAGTTAGTGCCTATATGTTTTAATGATCAATGGCATAATTTAATGGATTGATGTTGGTGTCACACTGGGCTGGCTTTCCCACAAAAATCTGGTGCCCATTTATTAAAACTGGGTGCAGATCAGGATTGAAAAGCAACTGATGAAGGCTTTTCTGAAACATAGTTTGTCTTGTCTTTCTGTTAGTCTTGTTGTTCAATACCATTTTATGTTTATTTTTTTTGTTTTCTGCAGCTGTACACATGGCCCCACATAGTATTTAATATTTGACATCTGTGCTTAAATTCCTCATGTCTTTAGCAGTCCAGTTCTTTAATCACTGAATTATATGGCCTCCATCTTCATAAGTGCCTAAATAATATTTGGAAATATAAATAAATGTGATATTGTATGAAAGATAAGTACATTGGAAGCATTGCTATAGACAAGCTTGCAAGAAAATGACAGAACTATTTCGGACAATAATTTTAAAGTAGGGCTAATAAAAGCCATGGGGGGGGCGAGTGGTTAGTGCCCTTGTCACTGATCTAAATGATCTCGGTTTGATTCAAAGATGTGGCAATTTTTTTTCAGACAGACTGAGAAATTCTTCTGGGAAGTAAAGGTGGCCTGGCATGATACTGACCATATCACCCAACAATTGGTCAAGGAAAAATATGGTCACTAACATCATAACCACTAAGGATTGAGGGAACCATTACTTTAATATAACAGCATTCAGAATGCAAGAGAAATATAGCAATAGAAATTTATTACAGTCTGCCTTTGATGTGAGGATGGCACTTGGTGTTACCTTTAAATGTCTGACACGAGTTGCATTAAATCTAATTAATGTGACTATATCATTACACTATCGTTCTGAAGTGCATCTAGTTATTAATGTGGAATCAAAAATAGTAAATGAATTTATGGTAAAATATGTCTGTTGTGGTTTTAAAAAAAAAAATAATCTGATATAAAAAAACTTAGATTCTTACTGCATGCTTCTGTAGTGTACCACATTCTATCTATCTATCTAATGTCCTTTCGAGCCGAAGACAGCACATAGGGCAGAACCACAATCTCAAAAACAGAAACCTTGTGTGCCAAAATGGCACATATTGCAGAGATCACTGCTCTAAAATATATGGCGGTTTCCATAACAATACTTTTTACAATGACAGCTTGTCAAGCCATCGATCAACCTCCTTAGTCGCCTCTTACGACATGCCTGGAAGGTCACAGTGTCACTATTCTTTACCTCCCTCATAATGAGGCCCCGGTAACACACAGGTACCACATTACTTCTTGCTTTAACACCAGACAAAATGTGAACAACACTCATAGTAGTCATGGAAAAATAATGGCAATAACACCATATCCTATAGGGAGCTCATGCACCTGCATTCACAACAGCAAGATCCACTGCCTATCAGCTGACCAAGACCTAGCTTTGACCTCTAGTCCGTCACCCCTGGTAACACATTGCATCAAAACAGGTTGGCTAATAGAAACTAGGACAAGTGGTCCCTGTGGTGGTGGCTCTAACAGATAAGGAAGACCTAGTGTTGCAGTAGCTCTAGGCAGGATAAGTCCCACAGCTTTCTAACCATAGCCTTGAACTAGATAAACTTCAACTTCTCCAGTAGATGCCAGAAATATCAAGAAAGCCATTATGACCATGAGTCAAAGGGTTTCTATTTGTATCAACTCATGGCATAGTACAACATCCCAATGGTATATGACATGTACTTCTTCCCCTTTTTAAAAAATTAAACTGGTGATCAACCTCACACCTAAAGACCAGTGTATAGTGAAATTCTACTTGAGGTGATCTTGATGCTAATGGGTGTTATCTTTCATCCACTGTGGTCTTTACTGAGGTCAGTTATCACTTTATTTTAATTTTTTTTGTTTTTATAAGGTGAGAGGCGGTAAATGGTCATACTGAGGATAACTTGTAGGGTCTGACCCTAGTTGACAGCTTCTAGGTTCACCCAGGGTTATTGGTACCAGATTTTTCTGAGAAAGAAATCAGCACTGGAATAATGCTGACTTTTTCCCAAAATGATGGAAAAAAGATGGTGAAAAAAAAAAAGTATAACTAATCCAATATGCTCCAAATGTCACAGGGCGTGATAATGTACTTCCTTTCTTTTTCTTCAAAATGTAATTATCTGGAGTACTTGGCATAATGAGTGGTTAAGAGAATTAAGAATTATGAACAAAATATTGACAATACCTCAGTCGTGGTGAGACCAGTCATGCTTCTGATGATATGCTACATTGCTTCTCTTTTGACTAATTAATTATGATGAGTAATTCACCTATCAACACTTTAGACAATCCCACAGTTACTCAGTCCCCTTCAAACAATGAAGTGCATCTGTACTGACTCCTATGGTGTACTGGTTGTGAATATGCCTCAAACTTCCTCTAACACACATTTATCACATGTCCCGTGGGGTAATAGGCTTATCAAGTGCAGTCACATCCTCCAATATGCATGCAGCCATGGATTCAGTATCTTGCCTCTATCCAGGATTTGCGAGTCTTGCCTTCAGTATCTTTCCTTTATCCAGGATTAATGAGCTATACCTTCAGTATCTTTCCTCTATCCAGGATTAGTGAGCCATGCCTTCAGTATCATTCCCCTATCCAGAATTAGTGACCCACCCCTTCAGGATCTGTTCTCTATCCAGGATTAGTGTGTCATGCCATCAGTATCTTTTCTCTATCCATTATTAGTGAGCCACACCTTCAGTATCTTTTCTCTATCCAGGATTAGTAAGCCACACCTTCAGTATCTTTCCAGGATTAGTGAACCATGTCACCTTCAGTATCTTTTCTCTAATCAAGATTAGGTGAGTTACACCTTCAGTATTTTTCCTCTCTCCAGGATTAATGAGCCACACATTCAGTATTTTTCCTCTATCCAGCATTATTGACCCATACTTTCTTCAGTGTCCTTCCTCTGTCCAAGATTAGTGTCCCATACAAAATTGTTGTCTTTGATGTTATCATATTCACACCTTGCCTATCACAATATTGCAGATATCCAGTTTTCAACTTTCTCAGCATCTTGACTGAAAATCTTACATATTTTTGCCTCTTAAGTACATGTCCAGTCTAGATAACCCAGCAGTACTACAAAGTCCACATGCATGGCAATGTGGCAGAATGATAAAGGCTTAATCAATAATGGACTTATGACATGCATATTTACAGATAAGAACAGGGTGAACTATAAAGTGAAGTTAAATAAGCAGATAATAAAGAGGACACATTATAATTAGGGTTTCCTAATCTTTAATAATCACTTTTGTTGATTAACTATAACAGATAATGCAACAAAATGAAAGCATTAACTTATATTATCATAGACAGATTTCAAATGAAATTTATGTTTTGCTAAACATAGTTTCTACATATACTACTGTTTTTAGGTACCTCACTTACTAACTGCACAAACAGATTTGACTAAAAAACATATTTATCAATTACTTTAAACTGAAACAGAAAAAATCATAATATCCATGGACATTACAAGATTCCTGCAACATCATGAGCTCACTGTTACCATGGCAACAAAAATAACACGGGGAAATGAAACTACCCACAATACTTTCCTTTCAGAGATGACAAAAGAACAATGCATCATCTGTTTTGTAGTATATAAATTAATGTACAGAAAGAAAACACAAATTGTGTACATTTACACGCATATTCCAGCTTTGTTGTCAATTTTCTTCTTATATATATTCAGCAGGGACAGCACTATAAGACAAGTTTTGCAGCTCTTTATAGTTGTAATTCAAATTAGGCATCATTATTTGTTTAGCTTAGCATATGTGTTGCTAATTGACCACATATTTATGACTCATATTTAGAAACTATATTTGTGGGGCACATAAACTTTTATCAGCTTTGACAAGCTAAACCCCAGAATTCCCAAAAGAAAAAAAAAATTAATGTACATGCTTCTTTTCAAGGTAAAAACCATGTATCCTATTTAACACTTGTATATACTATACTATTCATCAAAACCTCCTTAAACTATTATTGCCTATTATACAAAGGTATTTCTAATGATGTCCATGGCTGTCCTTTCCTTTGTTGACTGCCTTGTCATAAATAATCGTAAGTGCCAATGCTGCTACAGCATAACCAAATCCACGAAATGACCATCGAATTGCATTTCGAGCCCAACTCTGATGGCCTCCACTAGACTCCTGAAACCGCCAGACCTCGTTTCTGTGGAAAAATAATATAAACTATTCTCAACATTTTTGTGTCTACAGCTTCACTGTATAGGGCAAATTACTGAAAAATACCTATTAAATTATGTAATAAATATAAAAATATAATCATGCAGTCCCATTGTAGCAAACACAGCACACATCAAAAGACATAAGGTGTATTACCGTGTATTATAGCATTGACAGTGAATGCAGCTGAACTGTCTTTCATCATAATATATCATCATTCATCATAAGCAATCCAAATATAGAAACACCATCCGGATAAATCACACAGCTCACTATGTGCACAGAGCACTACTCAGTAGCTCCGACAGCAAGCCAGACTTGGAATATGAGGAAACTCAAACTGCAGAAAGCAACACAGAGTTCCAGTCAATATGGCAGACAGGAGACTGTGCGGTTCTCTACAATACAATCTTCATACCAATGTCAGTCTTGGACCCTAGATGTAAGAACAATTAGAAAAACAACCTTCACTGACATAAAATGCTTTACTTTAGAAAAACAGGCTGAGATAAGATCAGAAATGAAGAACTGAGGAAAAAGCTAGGAATAACAATAACCCCCCGCCCCCATCATAGAATAAATAACGAGCCTTCACTAAATAAATGTGAGAACACCAGACCCAAGGCCCAAGGGACTAACTCCAAAAAAGATTGATTGATGGAATATTAGAATTAGAAGCACTATTAAACTAACAGCATCAGAGGCGAACAGAAGAGCAAAAGACCACAAATTATATCTCCCTTCGACATTGAATGGCAAATGAGGGAAGGAAGAAGAAAAAGAACTCAGAGTCAGAACTGTGACTTCACTTACCTGACCCATGGATCTCGCAGCCCAAGGGTTCCTAGTCGTCTTTGCAAGTGATCAAGCTCCGGTATACCTTCAGCTTTATAACTTTTCCAGTCAGGTACCTCATGGGGTGCTCCACCGCCACCACCACCCATATTTATTGTTTATTTTAAAAAATGAAACAATTTATTATTAGATTGAAAGATTGCTATCCTGCGACCTTCTCACGGACAGTTTACTGATCAACATTAGTATGTACTTGCGATAAGTAAAAATATTTGTTCCTTGATGACACCGAAACGAAGTATTTTTCGACTTCCATTGGTGAAGTTATACGAATTAATAACCAAACAGGACAATTTCAACTTATAAAACAAGGAGTCAGACAAGGCTGTGTTCTGTCGCCGGATGTGTTTTCACTTTACAGCGAACATATAAGATCAATAGCAGATAAAAGGAATTTAAGTCAACTGTCACAACATGAATAATTTGCGATATGCGGATGACACAGTCTTATTAGCAGAGACAGAAAGAACTATAAATGATAGACATAATAGTAAAAAAAGCAACAATAAAGGTCTCAATCTGAATAGTAAGAAAACAGATGTAATGGACAGATCTAAGAAACAATCACCACCAACATGCAGCATACAAATAATCAGGAGAAATTTGAAACAAGTGCAACGCGTCAAATACTTGGGCACAATAATAACATCGGATGGAAGATGCACCACGGAAATAAAAAACAGAATAACTCAGGCCAAAATAGCATTTAAGAAAATGAAAAATATCTTATGCAACAAATCTATGTCAATAGAAATGACAAAGAGAGTTCATCGGTGCTATATATAATATATAGCACCGATGAACTCTCTTCGTCATTTCTAACCTATGGAAGCGAATTCTGACCTATGGAAGCGAATCATGGACAGTAGACAAACAAATGAAAAGACGCTTGGAGACCACAGAGATTTCTCAGAAGAATGTTGAAAGTTCCTGGACAGCTAAAAAGAGCAATGAGAAAGTTCTCTAAGAGGCCAACACAAAAAGGCAGCTCCTAAAAAACATCAGAAAGAAACAATCAACATTTTTCTGGCACATCATGAGAAGAGGAAAGTTTGAATACTTGGTTACAACTGACAAAATAAAAGGAAAGAGAGATCGCGGACGACAAAGAGAGAAAATAATGGATAGCTTGGTGTCATGGCATGGAAAACAGTCAACAACAAAACTGATACGATGCACTGTAGATAGAAGACTGTGGAAGGACGTGATCGCATACGCCAACTGGTATGGCACATGATGATGATGACTTCTTTTTCTTCTTCCTCTTTCCTTCCTCATTTGCCTTTCAGCGTCGAGGGGCAATATAATTTGCGGTCTTTTGCTCTTCTGCTCGCCTCTGCTGCTGTTATGTTTCCTAGTGCTTCTAATATTCCATCGACCCATCTTTTTCGTGGTCGACCCTTGAGTCTGGTGTTCTCACAACGTTTGTTGAAAGCTCGTTGTGTTGTGTTTTGTTCTTTCTGCCTTGTCACGTGGCCAAATCATTTTAAATGTTGTTTCCTTATATATTCTATGGCGGGGGCTATTCCTAGCTTTTTTTCTCAGTTCTTCATTTCTGATCTAATCTCTCAGGCTGTTCATGATGAATGATGAGAAAAAAATTTTTTTACCAATTTCACCAATCGTCATCATCATGTTGTAATAAATTCAAGACTAATATTGAAATAATAGAAATAGACACGCAACCAAAGATTTTCCTCTACATCATCATCATCAAGTACCGTGATGCTGGCGTGGGTGATCATGTTTCTCCACAAATTTTGATCTTGACAGCTACTTATCATTTCCGTTGTCAACCTTCTGCCAAATCATTCTTTTAAGCTGCCTGGTATTTTCCTCTTTGCTTACCTCTATCTTTTCATCTACAATTAAGGAAAAAAGGACATATGTCAGCATGTACTGAGAAGAGACAACAAGAGAATTCCAAAACAAGATCTTCAATAGGAAATATCAGGATGCAGAAAAAGAGGAAGACCTAAAGAGACACTAAAAAGAACACTAATAGGAGAAGCAAACTTGGTAGGCATAGACTCATTAGATAGAATCGAACATCTCTCCCAAAATAGAGAGAGGTGACGAAAAACACAAGCCCTATGCGACGTCTAACGGCTCGGGAATTATCAAGAATATTTGTGCACTCTGCCAGAGTTTAATGTTTCACTAAAAATAGTACCTGTTGATTTGTCTGTGTAGACGAGGTCAGTTGTTTTGTTCAATAAGATTTTAATGTGAAAATCAAAGGTAAGAAGAGTATATTCTATTCTATTAATGTCATCAGCTACTAAATACAATTAGAACAAGACAAATGACATTTTTGGGGCATGTTAAAAGACATAACAGCCTACTAAAAGTAATTTTGGAAGGGAAAATACAAGGTAAAAGGGACAGAGGCAGACCAAGACTAACATGGACGAGTAACATCAAAAGATGGACAAGTCAGCCTATGACAATCTACACCATTAAAGCAAGACACAGCGTGGGATGGCGTTCAATGGTAGCCAACCTTCGATGCGGAGATGGCACCCAATGATGATGCTGACTAATGTCAGAACAGCTTCCAGCGAGTTGATGTCCGTGAGTCAAATGTAGATATGATGAGACGTGTGACTACGCTGAGCGGATATCGCATTATTGCAATGCAGAATGTCGATGGAAAGGTTCTCGAAAAAAAAGTCATCTCCGAAAAGCTAGCGGCGCACCTAGAGATCAAAGGATTGTTGTCAAATACACTAGGTGGATATAGGTACACTAGGTGGATATAGGTACACTAGGTAGATATAGGTACACTAGGTGGATATAGGTACACTAGGTGGATATAGGTACACTAGGTGGATATAGGTACACTAGGTGGATATAGGTACACTAGGTGGATATAGGTACACTAGGTAGATATAGGTACACTAGGTGGATATAGGTACACTAGGTGGATATAGGTACACTAGGTGGATATAGGTACACTAGGTGGATATAGGTACACTAGGTGGATATAGGTACACTAGGTGGATATAGGTACACTAGGTAGATATAGGTACACTAGGTGGATATAGGCCGGTGGAAACTGCGACAGCTCAGTGGTTAGTGAATTGGACTATAAAGGACAAAAACGGCTTCTGTTTTCACTTAGCCTTAAATGGGTATAGGATTTTTTTCTGGCAAAAATAAAGCGACATGGGCATGGTACTGGCCACATGATCTAAAAATAAATCATGTGCCGAAGGTTCATAAACACTAAGACCATATTCACTATACACTACTTGGCGTGAGGAGCTCTTTACTTTTTAACTTACCAATTTTTTTTTTTTACATATATATACAAATTTGTATTCTCCTATATGTAGTACAACTCCCTTTCGTTTTATCATTTAACCTCTTATAACTCTTTTAGAAGATTTTGGCATTGAAGTGATTACAGACACATGTAACGACATATACCACACAGGATACATACCAAATGAACTAAAAACATCAATTTTCATTGCATTGCCTAAAAAGAATGGTGCAGTTGAATGCAGTGACTTTAGAATAATAGGCCTAATGAGCCATGTTACAAAAATCTTGCTTAAAGTTATACAAGAAAGGATTCAGAATAAAATCAATACTGAATCAGATGAGCAGCAATTTGGATTTAGGAAAAATAGCGGGACAAAAGAAGCCATATTCTACGTGAGAACATTAATCGAAAAATACACAGAAGTAAACAAACCAATATATGCCTGCTTCATAGACTACACCAAAGCTTTTGATAGAGTACACCACAAACAACTTACAGAATGCCTAAAAGAGATACATCTAGATGACATGGACATACGACTAATATGTAATCTATACTGGGAGCAAACAGCAATAATAAAATATAACAAAGAGAACTCTACACCCATTGATATAAAAAGAGGAGTAAGACAGGGATGCATCCTATCACCAAGCTTGTTCAATCTATACACTGAGCAATTTTTTAAAAACATAGATATGCCAGGCCTACAAATTAATGGACAGATAATCAATAACCTAAGATATGCTGACGATACTGTACTACTAGCAGAAAATCCTAAAGATCTGCAACAATTACTTAATGACATAAACACGATAAGCAAAAAATATGGACTAGATATGAATATCAAAAAGACTAAAACTATGATCATAAACAAAGAAGATACTCAAAACCCACAAGTGGATATCAAAATAGAAGGAATAGACCTGGAGACAGGTCAGAACTACAACTACATTGGGCATACTATAACCAGTGATGGAAAATGTACAACTGAAATAAACAAAAGAATAGGAATGGCAAAAAGTAATTTTAATGTCACGAAGAACATACTAACATCAAAACAAATAACACCAGGGCTAAAACTAAGAATAGCAAAATATTACATCTTCTCAATATTCCTATATGGTGCAGAAACATGGACATAAGACAAGAAAACAGAAAAGAGAATTGAAGCCTTCGAAATGTGGATATATAGAAGAATAGTTAGAGTTGGATGGAAGGAAAAGAAAACAAACGATGAAGTCTTAAATCAACTAAAAATGAAAAGAGAACTACTAAGCACAATTCAAACAAGACAAATGCGATCTTTGGGCCATGTTAAAAGACACAACAGCCTACTAAAGGTAACCTGGAGGGGAAAATACAAGGTAAAAGAGGCAGAGGCAGACCAAGACTAACATGGGCGAGTAACATGAAAAGATGGACAAATCAGCCTATGACAACCTGCACCATGAAAGCAAGAGACATAGCAGAATGGCGCTCCATGGTAGTCAACCTTCGTTGCGGAGAAGGCACTCGACGATGATGATTCCTCTTTTTATTTCTCCTTGATTTACTTGTTCCACTCATTCTAAATATATGGTATAGTTTATCTTTGTTTCCTTGTCCGTTTATGTAGTCCTCGTTCTCTGAAGAAGGCCGCATGTAGGCCGAAACGTCAGCATTTTGTTGTGTTTCTTTTTTGTCAAACTGTCACCATACCTTGTAGGAGTGTACGTTACAGTCCACCACCTGCTCCTGTTGCCAACTTTATAGTCTATCTATCTATTGACATTTCGAGCCGTGGCCGGCCCATAGGGCGTAGACCAAGATACTCCTTCTCTTATCTGAATTTTTGTTCTAGCAGTTTTCAATTCTTTTAAAGATATTTTATCAAATCTCGCCATTTGTCTCTGTTCTGTGCAAGCAGCTCTATCTCATCGAGGGAGCCGAATCCTGCTGCTCTTGCCACTCTCATCAATGTTCTTCTCAGTGTCTCTCTGGGTCTTCCTTTTTTTCTCTTACCTGTTGTTTCCCATATGAGGGCTTGCTTTGCTATTCGGTTATTATCTCTTCTCATCACATGTCCAAAATATGACCATCGTCTTTTCTTTATAACTGAAGATATTAGTGGTTGATTGGCGATTTCTCTAATTTCCTCGTTTTTTTTTAATTCGTTCCACGCTATACCGAGTATTTTCCGTAGACATTTATTTTCGAATGCGTTCAACTTTGTTTCTATATCTCTTGTTGTTTTCCAGCTTTCACACGCATACGTAAGGGTTGATAGTACATTTGATTTGAATAGTCTAAGTTTTGTGTTTGTGCTAATGAGTTTTGATTTCCACAACTTTTCAAGGCTTCTGAAAGACATTGCTGCTTTAACTATTCTGATTTCTTTGCTTGTATCTCCTTCTCGATCAATGTGACTTCCAAGATGGAGTAAAGTGATCGATCTCTTCCATTGGTTTGTTTTCCATGTACATTTTGTCATCTGTTGGAATTAAACTTTTCATAACTTTAGTCTTTCCATGTTTGATCTCAAGCCCAATTTTGCTGGCTATTGATGATAGTTCATTTATGTTTTCCTGCATCGTTTTTATCTGGCTGCTGATGAGAACTATGTCATCAGCAAAGTCGAGGTCCTCCAAATGGTCTCCTTAGCTTGATAGTAGCACTGCAATTATTTGCCTCTTCCTTACAAACATATATAATGGAAACTGTGAGATCAATGGCAATTAACTGCTAAAAAAGCAAAGACCAATTGAAGTAATGCAATGTTCAAGATACAGCTATGGAGGGTATTGATTTTCAACAACGCCACAAGCACGGCACATAATGATGGCGCGATACGGTTAATGTTTTTTATCAGCCAGAGAGACAAATGTTGTCTACTTTAAATGTACAAAGTACACAATCATCATGGTTGTAGAATCAGCGTTTGGTAAACAAACTGACATAGATATTATTTGAAACTTACAACTGCAAAGACTTCAAAGTGTCCTAGCTTAAGGTCTCTTTACTGACTGAACACTGATTCAGCTGAACGAGTAACTTACTACTCACTGATACTCAGTAGTAAGTGAGTGTAAGTGAATATTTTTATATTCTCATTGAATACACTGATGTCATAATAATATAATATATATTATTATATGATGATGATCGTCATGATTGAATAATTTGATCTCCTGAGTGATATTGACCGCACGTCGTATTTGAATGAGTGATTGAATGTATCTCGATTATCTTGTATCATTAAATGAATCAACTCAAACTGCTTCTACTTCTAGTTTTGTGCATTTATTTATATTTTTTTTTCAATAAGAGGATTAGGATCATTAGGTACGGGACCATACGACGGTTAGTTTAGGATTTAGGGTATTGAATCAGAATAACACTTATATAATAACAGCGCTTAACCTAACAATGCTGAAATCCATAAGCCCAGCCCTGATATGATTCCTCATGGCATGGGAAACATAAAATACCAGAACTTAAGGAAGACATAATAGGAATCATGAAAAAAGTCACCAAAACAGACACAGAGAGAAAACACATAGCAGAAAAAAACACATAAACGACAACTACCTACAGGACTCCTAATCACACATATACACAGATGGCTCTGCTACAAATATAAGCTGCGATAGCTCAGTGGTTAGCATTCCACTACAAAGGACAAGAGGTAGGGTTCGATCCCAACTGACGGCTTCCGGATTCACTCAGCCTTAAATGGGTACCAGATTTTTTTCTGGGAAAGTAAAGTGACACGAGCGTAATACCGACCACATTACCCCAAAAATCATGTGCTGAAGGTCTGTAAAATTTATGGTCACTAACACCACATCTCCCGTGTGTTACCGGGGCCTTATTATGTGGGATGTGGGAAGTAAAGAATAGTGACACTGTGACCTTCCAGGCATGTCGTAAGAGGCGACTAAGGAGGTTGATCGATGGCTTGACAAGCTGTCACTGTAAAAAGCATTGTTATGGAAACAGAACCATAGATTTTAGAAGCAGTGATCTCTGTAATATGTGCCACTTTGGCACGGAAGGTTTCTGTTTATGATATTGTAGTTCTGCCCTATGTGCCGTCTTCGGCTCGAAAGGACTATAGATATATAGAACACCATATTCCCTATACACCACTTGGTGGGACAGGGCTCTTTACTTTACTTTACTTCTGCTACAAATGCCACCAGAAATGGAGGAGGAGCTTGGTTCTTGAGGCTGAATAACCAGGAAGAGATCACCAAGTCAATAGCTATTGGCAAATTCTCAAACAACTATATAGCAGAAATTGGAGCCCTCAAAGACGCTGCAAAACTGGCTATCAAGCACAAAAATAACATGCACAAGAAATTGGTGATACTGACCGATGCACTGTCAATCCTAACAGCTCTAGAAACCCCCATGAACAGTGAGCTAGATGACTTGAGAACAACTCTAGACCAACTGTGCAATAACTTCCAGAGAGTGGTCATCCAGTGGATACCATCACATTGTAATACACATGGAAACGAACACGCAGACAAATTAGCTAAAGAGGGAGGGAGATTACCACAAGAGAACCATCTGGTCAGCTATGATGAAGCCAAATCCATCATCAAAGGCCAGTACCATGAAAACTGGAAACAAAAACACCAAAAGTATAATGAGAGGGATGGATACCTCCAAATATCAAGGAGGGGTCAAGTCATCATACTTTGCCTATGCACTGGCCACAACAGAATGAGAAACTATGTGTTTACCAAACTCAAAATAGGAACTACCAGCCTAAGCTACTGTACACAGGATAACATGACAACAAAAAATGTTTTACAGGATTGCCCCCAGTACACAGACCTGAGAAGAACAATGTGGTCCAGACCCACCTCCCTGGAAGAGAAACTATACAGGGCTACCGACTCACTTAAACAGACAGCTGCCTTCATAAGAGAGTCTGGAATCCTAGTCTGAATGAGCCATGATCACAGAAGAAGAAGAAGAATTATATATTTTTCAATAAGAGGATTAGGATCATTAGGTACGGTTAGTTTAGGGTATTGAATCAGAATAACACTAATATAATAACAGCGCTTGACCTAACAGTAACACTAACCCAGGGGTCTTACTTTTATTATTTATTATAATTATAATAACAATGAATGGAAGTTATTTGAGTAATTTAGAACGACCGAATACAGTGCAAGGGAACGTTCGGATGTTACTCCAAGCAGAAAGACACTGAACTTAACTTATTAGAAAATTTTAGATTTTAGTAGTAAATATAATATTTGAATTTGAGTATATAATAATTTATTATAATCATATATCTTCTTCTTTCCTTCCTCATTTACCTTTCAGCATTGAGGGGAGATATAATTTGAAGTCTTTTGCTCTTCTGTTCGCCTCTACTACTGCTATGTTTCCTTGTGTTTCTAATATTCCATCTATCCATCTTTTTCATAGTCGTCCCTTGGTCCTAGTGTTCTCACAATGTTTATTGAGGGCTCATTGTGTTGTGTTTTGGTCACTCTGCCTTGTCACGTGGCCAAACCATTTTATCTGTTGTTTCTTTATGTATTCTATCGTGGGGGCTATACCTAGATTTTTTCACAGTTCTTCATTTCTGATCTTATCTCTCTGACTATTTCCTGTCATTCATCTAACACATTTCATCTCAGTAGAGGTTATTTTTATTTATTAGTTCACTGATTACTTTAAATAGCCCCTCCAACAGTAGAGAGGAGTGGTTGAATGGATGGGCCGTAGGTAAAACTGGGAGAGAGTTTTTTAAATACATGACAAGACCAAATCCACAAGACAACATCAACAACCTAACAAGAAGAGACCAAACCACCATCTTCAGACTGAGAACAGGACATGTTATGCTGAATAATCACATTAATCATTAATAGAATACAACAAAACCATACCCCAGTATGTCCACTCTGTAATCACCCACAAGAAACTGTAGAACCCCACCTGTTTCAATGTCTAAAGCTCACTGACATCAGAACAAGACTACTTCCTCAAAGACCCTCCAAATGGAACACTGTACGGAACCACAGCAGAACTTAAAAATACATGCAGATACTGCTACAACTACATGGTATTGGGCTGAAGGGCATCAGCTCAAAGGTCGCTGGATCCATAACAACAACAACAACAAATATATGTTGTTTCTTTATATATTCTATGGTGAGGGTTATTCCTAACTTTTTTCTCAGTTCTTCATTTCTAATCTTGTCTATTAGGCTGTTTCCTGTCATTCGTCTTAACACACTTCATCTCAGCAAAGGTTATTTTTCTTGTTATTCTTGCATCTAGGGTCCAGGACTGGCATTGGTAGCACAAGGTTGGGATGAAGATTGTATTTAGAGTGCTCGTTTTGCCTCCAGAGTTATTTCCTTGTTGGACAATAGTGGGGATAGCTGTCCAATGATTTGACAAGCCTTGTTGCATCTTGAGTCTATCTCTGCTGTTTGAGAATTATCGTTTGTCATTAGACTTCCTAGGTATTTGGATTCCTCTACTTGTTTTAGTTGTCAGCCTTCTATATTTATGTTGATGTTCTGTTTCTCTTTTGCAATATTCATGACTTCTGTGTTGTTGATGTTGATTTTCATGTTGTATTTTGTGCCTGTGCTGTATTTAAGTTATATGCAGGTCTTCTATTTTTCCAAGTATTAGTGCCTGATCATCTGCAAATAGAAGCTCATTGATCTCCTCTGTCTCTGATGGCTTGGCTAACTTGCATATATCGTCTATGTGTGTAATAAACAGTAAGGGGATAGTATGCACCCCTGTCTTACATCTAATCTAACTTCGAAGTGGTTTTTGTAATGTGCTACTGTTCTGACATTGCAGCTGCAGTTGATATAGAGACTTTTAACCAGGTTGGTTAGATGTTGGCTTACTCTGTATGTTGTTAGTATCTCCCACAGTTGTTCTCTGTTTACTCTGTCGAATGCTTTATCGTGGTCAATGAAAGCTATGTACACATTTTGATTGCGTTCTGTCGTCTTTTCTGCTAGCTGTTTTAAGGTGAATAGAGTGTCTGTACATCCTCTGTTTTTTCTGAACCCAATTTGAGAAGCGCTTAAATGTAGTTCTATTATCATATATGATATATCATATCATATTCATTCTATCTATTTATTGACCTTTCGAGCCGTAGCCGACCTACTATAGGGCATAGACCCAGATACTCTTTCTCTTATCTAAATTTTATTCTAGCAGTTTTCAATCCTGCTAAAGATTTTTTATTAAATCTCGCCATTTGTCTCTGTTCTCTGCAAGTAACTCTATCTCATTTAGGGAGCCAATTCCTGCTGTTCTTGCCTCTCTGATCAATGTTCTTCTCAGTGTCTCTCTCAGTCTTCCTCTTTTCCTCTTACCTGTTGTTTCCCCACATGAGGGCTTGCTTTGTTATTTGGTTATTATCTTTCCTTATCACATGACCAACATATGACCATCATCTTTTCTTGATTACTGGAGATACCAGTGGTTGACCGGCGATTTCTCTATTTTTTTTCATTTGTTTTGAATTCGTTCCATGCTGTACCAAGTATTTTCCTTAGACATTTATTTTCCGATCATATTCATTATTAATAATAACTTATTTTTTTTTTTAATGAAAAAAATTAAAGATAAAAAATGAATTTAACATATTTAAGTAATATAAATAATAGTATAATAGTATTATAATATAATATAATATAATATAATATAATATAATATAATATAATATAATATAATATAATATAATATAATATAGTATAGTATAGTATAGTATAGTATAGTATAGTATAGTATAGTATAGTACAGTACAGTACAGTACAGTACAGTACAGTACAGTACAGTACAGTACAGTACAGTACAGTACAGTACAGTACAGTACAGCACAGCACAGCACAGCACAGCACAGCACAGCACAGCACAGCACAGCACAGCACAGCACAGCACAGCACAGCATAGCATAATTTTTAAAATAAATTATTATTATATGATATGATAATTATTGGCTTGATAAGTTGAGTATTCGTTCACTCAATTGGTAATTATTCATTTTTTTTTTTTGACAAGTTGCTCATAATATAATATATTATATTATTATAATACATATTAATTATTATAATAACTAAAACGATATACAGCAGACTTTAAAAAAAAAAAGTTTACCGGAACTCTTATCTGTATTACTTTATTTTATGTAATGAGAAAATATTGATATACCAGGTCTCTGAAGCTATGATGATGTACTTGCATTTGTCAGAATGGGTATTAACAAATATATATATTTTTTTCAAACTATATATATTATATTGAATTGTTAAATTAAAATTGAAAACATGCAGTAGAGTTTGACAGATTTGAGGTTCAGTGATTTTACGCATTAAAATACCAAAGAAATACATTTTGTAATCAAATTAGTACTTTTAATAATATGAGTTTCTAAATTAGGCTCATCACAACAGTCAGGACCTCTTTACAAGATTGTTCCTTACTCTTTGAGTCAGTTGCTAGATGCTTGTTTTTCAGAAGCCAAGAATTAACATTTGTTAACGTTTGAAAAACACAGAGGAGAACCAACCAGCTCAGTTGATGAAAATAAGTGCACTCACAGGGCTCATCTGGGAGAAGCCGCCCTCACATTCAGTTTTAGAAATGGGGATGCCTTTGATAGTGGTTATTAGCTGCGTTTGTACAGAAGATATTTTCTTTTCTGTCAAGAATTCACAGAAACACCATTTCAGACTGTCTCTCTAAAATTCTAGGCCTGTAACAAAGAACTCTCACTGAAAGTAAAATTTCCCTGTCTGGCATTTGTGTTTGGAAGGTCATCTGTCATTCCAAGCTGTCACAAAACATTGTAGGTTCAAGAGAACAATTCACATTTATTGATCTCTTGAATGCAGAAGAAGATGATTTATCTAATCTCCTCTCCATAGTCACTTATTTAGAGCTCAATTTTTCAACTGCTCATGTAGCTTCAAGATGTAAAAGCCATCTATATCTTGTTTTCAGATAGCTCAATCTCTTTTTTTAAAATGCAAATCAAAAGGTTGCTGTCGCTGTCTGTGTGGTTGGCATCAAGAGTGTGTTGATCACAAGATATGATAACTTGTCTTTATTTAAAGTTTGGCGCCAACACCAGCTGGTAATTATAATAATAGTAGTTGCTGTGTTCCCGCTTCCTTCATTTTCAATTACTTTTAAAGTATCAGTCTCAATACCATTAAAGTCATAAAAGGATATCGGAATGCGTTTTGGCTGAAAAAATACCCTTACTTTAAATAAGATAATCATAGAGCCAGAGACATATTAGCTATATATAGAATAGATGGTGATAGATGTAATGTAGTGGTGTATGCAAATTTCTTCCTTTATGGACTGCAGTGTCTCCACAGTCTCTTGATAACTAATTAGAAATGTACCTGTGTAATTGTCTTTCATTTTCATTTGTTTTGCCACACTGATGAAGAACCGAGGCTGAATGTTTATAATTTTATAGTGTCTTCTTTTTAGTACAGCTTTTCTATATATATTTTCTTTATATCTATGTTTCTTCTAACAGAGCGTAGGTTTTCTTTGGCATTTAGAAAAAAATAAACTTGATATTTTGATATTTGCTGATAGAAAGAGTTGACATTTTAAAATAACTCTTTCTTATTAGAGATATCACATTATTAGTTACTGTTTTAGAGGTTTTTTTTTAATGCTGTAAACCTATAAAGATAACATATATTTTGTTGATTCAGCTTATGTTTATGTAGATTAATTACATTTTTGTTTCTCATACAAAATTATATTCATTCTTTAACTGAAAATATTACGAGGTAGAAAGCTGTGAAAAATAGTGTCTGAATGGCTCATATCTCCAGACAAAGATTGCGAGGAAGCAGATTGTGGAATGAAATAATGAAGTGTTGTGTAGTGTGTAACATTTCCATGCAATGATTACACTTATGTAGAAACTGCTGCTTTCTGCGGGGAAATTACACACTCTCATGAATTACAACTATTTGTTTAAAATGCAGAGCAATGTGACTTACTATGCTACTAACAAAGATGAAGATTTTAAATATTATAACTGTTATATATATGTTTCATCTTTTCAGACACTAATAAAGTTAATCATGGAGGAGGTAACTCTGCTGTTTCGGCACCTACCAGCAGAACTGAATTTAGAGGAGAGAACAGATTTACTTTATTACCTTGGAGCTTCACAAGTGAAAGTTATGAGCAAAACTGGTCCTATGGTAAAATCTTTACAGCTATAAATTCACTATAAGATTTGTAAAACATCACACTGTTTCATAAAGAAATATTTTTTTTTGCAAAACTTTGTATTTGTGTGATGCCCACACATAAGAAAAATGTAGTAATTTTCTTCATGTGAGGTCATAATATGATGTTTTAGAAGTATAAAATTATATCAATGTCAAGTTTCATTCCAGCTGGTAAAGGGGATCATGTATCTCCACAACTTTGTATTTTAACAGTTGTTTGTAATTGTTTTGTTGACTTCCTACCATGCCATTTCCTTAAGTTGTCTGGTAGATTTTCTCTGTGTTTTACTCTATGTCTTCCCTCAATTTTTCTAGTTGTCACAATATAATCCAGCAATTTCAATATTATTCATCATCATGTGCCATACAGGTTGGCGTAGGCTATCATGCCTTTCAACAATCTTCTATTCACAGTGCATTGTATCAGTTCTGTTGTTGGCTGTTTTCCATGCCATGACACCAAGCTATCCAGTATTTTCTTTCTTTGTCGTCCGCGATCTCTCTTTCCTTTTATTTTGCCAGTTGTAACCAAGTATTCCAACTTTCCTCTTCTCATGATGTGCTTGAAAAATGTTGATTGTTTCTTTCTGATGTTTCTTAGGAGCTCCCTTTTTGTGTTTCCTCTTTGAGAATTTCTTCATTGGTCTTTTTAGCTGTCCAGGGAACTTTCAGCATTCTTCTGAGAAATCCCATCACTGTGGCCTCTAATCGTCATTTCATTTGTTTGTCTGCTGTCCATGATTCGCTTCCATAGGTCAGAATTGGTTCTATATAGCCCGGATGAACTCTTTTTCTCATTTCCATTGACATAGATTTGTTGCATAAGATATTTTTTCATTTTCTGAAATGCTATTTTGGCCTGAGCTATTCTGCTTTTTGTTTCTGTGGTGCATCTTCCATCTGATGTTATTATTGTGCCCAAGTATTTCAGATGTTGCACTTGTTTCAAATTTTATATTATTATATACTTGTTTCAATATTATTAGATGGTCTAAATAAATGTCTTCACGTTAAAGTCATAATGTTAAACGTACAAACTTCTAATCTATCTATCTATTGACCTTTCAAGCCGTAGCCGGCCCATAGGGCGTTGACCAAGATACTCCTTCTCTTATCTGAATTTTTGTTCTAGCAGTTTTCAATTCTTTTAAAGATATTTTATCAAATCTCGCCATTTATCTCTGTTCTGTGCAAGCAGCTCTATCTCATTGAGGGAGCCGAATCCTGCTGCTCTTGCCTCTCTCATCAATGTTCTTCTCAGTGTCTCTCTGGGTCTTCGTCTTTTCCTCTTACCTGTTGTTTCCCATATGAGGGCTTGCTTTGCTATTCGGTTATTATCTCTTCTCATCACATGTCCAACATATGACCATCGTCTTTTCTTTATAACTGAAGATATTAGTGGTTGATTGGCGATTTCTCTAATTTCCTCGTTTGTTTTGAATTCGTTCCATGCTATAGCAAGTATTTTCCTTAGACATTTATTTTCGAATGCGTTCAACTTTGTTTCTATATCTCGTGTTGTTTTCCAGCTTTCACAAACATACGTAAGGGTTGATAGTACATTTGATTTGTACTTCTAGTAATTGTTATATAATGTTTAAATATTTATATTTGTAAGTGACAAGTGCAAGTTATTCTCTTGTGTTTTTTATGTTTTAATATTACTTTATGTAAAAACTTCAATTATTTTAACACATATCACAAGTCATTGTTTTTTTCTGATTTTTTATATTCTGGACTACACCGTATCACAATAAAGTCAGAATAATTGAGCTTCAACTGTATTTCATTTGAAGATGATTAAAATTAGAACGGAAACTCAATAGTTGGCCAATAGTCTAGAAAGCAAAACTTCTTGTACGACTGTCAACCATATCCACTTGGTGACATTGCCACTTTGATTTTGTACAGCATGGTGAAAGCCCTTCCTGATAGTGACTGTTTTATACCAATAATGCTAAAAAGTATTTGATTTTTCTTTCTTTTTTGTTCTTTTGTTTTATTGCAAAATCATGGAACTTCACAATTTACTACTGCCTATTTTTAATTTCCATTTGACAGATAATATTAATAATTGCCAAGTAATATGAATAAATATAAAATATATTTGCCAAGTAATATGAATAAATATATAATATATTTGACAAATAATATTAATAAATATAAAATATATTTGACAAATAATATTAATAAATATAAAATATATTTGACAAATAATATTAATAAATATAAAATATATTTGACAAATGATGTAAGTACACCAGAGTCTAAGGCTGGCGTGTTATGATTCTCTCATTTTATGGAATGAAATGGTAAGAATTCTGGTAAACTTTATTTTTAGAACAAAAAATTCCAGTAGACACACATACATGTACATATACAATCTAATTAATAGATCTCTAGCTTGTGCTCTTTGCAATGTGTATAACTGTTCACACTAAATTATCATCTTTTGAACTTAATGTCATTAACTGTTTAATTTAGAAAGATCCATTACATAGTATATTAAACTCAAAATTAGGTATTGTCAAAAATATAAATGTGTATAATGATTGAAACTTGAAGAATAGTAGGAAAAAGAGGTTAGAGTGAGCAAGAAGCATTTATAGTGAGTGGAACTCTTAGACGTATGAGTGGGAAAAGAGTGTAATAAATGAGGCATTAAAGTTGGTGAATAAGAAATTGGCATGGTGAATAAAATTTGAAAGCTTATAGATAAGCAATCATCATCATCATCAAGTAATGGGCCTGCTGGCGTAGGTGATCATGTCTCTACATAACTTTCGATCTCGACAGTTATTTATCATTTCTGTTGTTGACTTTCTGCCTAGCCATTCTTTTAAGCTGTCTGGTATCTTTTCTCTTTGCTTCCCTCTATCTCTTCATCCCTCAATTTTCCCAGTTGTTACAATATATTCAAGCTGTTTTCTTCTCATTACATGGCCAAAAAATAATGATTATTTCTTCCTAATATTGGAAATTAGCTCTCTTTTTGCTTTGGCCTCTTTCAGAACGTTTTCATTACTCTTCTTAGCTGTCCATAGTATTCTCAACATTCTTCTTTAAAACCACATTTCTACAGACTCCAGTGATTTCCTTGTCTGTTGTCCTATTGTCCATGATTCACATCTATATGTTAAGATTGGCTCTACATAACATTTAAGAACTCTTTTTCTATTGTCAAAAATGGACTGTACAGTATCTTCCTCATTTTTTGGAAATCTGCTTTTGCCTAAGCCATTCTGCATCTCACCTCTGCTGTACATCTTCCGTCTGAGGTTAACAAAGTTCCCAAGTATTTAAATTCATTTACTTTTTTTAATACTGTTCCACTTGTCTTTATTTTGCACTGAGGTGATGTCTTTTTCTTTGTTGTTACCATTACTTCTGTCTTTTTGCTATTAAAACTGGGTCCTTTATTAGAATTGATAAGCAAACATTCATCTTCTACATTTCAGCTCTCTGTGGATCATAGGTCTTCAACAAACACTTTCCAAGTTATTCTTTTTCTTGCCATTCTTTTAAGATCATTCCATGTCTTCCCCATCATCTTCATCTCTGCTTCTGTCTGTCTTCTCCAAGATTTTCTTGGTCTTCCTCTTTGTCTTTTCCCCTGGGGATTCCAAGAAAGGGCCTGTAGATAAGCAGTACCATCATATATTGTGCATTTTTTACTGGCATATCTTGTCCTTAATTTTATCATTGAGCTCTAACCATTGTTTGTAATGTTATTTAAGCTATTTATAACACTAAATTATATATCACATAGTGGACCCGCTTTATAAGTAAAAGCAAAATAGCTGAAATATAATTGTTTTAACTTGTTTTTCTTTTTCTGCTGCTGCTTTTCATTTATCTGATTAATATTCTTGTCACTTACTTTCCATCATTAGAAAAATACAGCATTTGCTGTGTTTGGAAGCAAGGACCAAGCAACACAGGTAAATACTCATTACATATGTTATTCTTAATATTTTGAAATCATCATTTTAAAATCAACAATTATTTGTTCATAATAGCTTTGTGATAGTGATAATATGTTTATTATAGTAAAAATCTTTTTTTCATAATAAGGAGAATTCTCAATCAGTTTTATGTCAAGAGATTATAAGAGAAAAATTGTTATTTTATGTTATATTAAGTTGCTTCTAATGTTTTCTATTTAAAAAAAAATAAATGTGTAAATAAAACTGGAGATAGAATTATTGCACTTGTTTTTAATGATAACAAGATAAGGAGAGTAAATACTCTCGTTGTGTAGCCTTTTGAGCAAAAGAAACTGAACATAGAAGTAGAAAAATTACATGTTTAATTAGAATTTATCAAGTATATTTACATGGAACAGTTATTTTTTCACTTTGCAATTGTTATTTTAAAATATGTTATATTAGCAATTATATTTGACAAAAAAGGAATCAACAATGTTTGTAACATTTTTTTATTTTAAAATTGATTTTAATTTGTATTGTAACTCCAAATTTGACAGTGGAATGATCATGTTAATTTATTGTTTGTGCTTGGATAATTTTGTGTTTGTTCAGGTATTGAATCAACTTCATCAAGTTGAGTTTCTGGGTTCAAGACTTATTGTAGAGTTTGCCAAGACACAGTTGCCTCTAAGTGACTTTTCTGGTAAAGAACGGTATGTGATGATTGAAGTTCTTTCAATTGTCTCCTTGTTATTTATTTTTCTCCTTTTTTCAGGAGTGATAATGATCACAAAGCTGGACTAATGATTTTCAAGTATTTTGGAAGTAGTAAAAAGTAAAGAGCCCCCACCAAGTGGTGTATAGGGAATATGGTGTTAGTGACCATAAATTTTAGACCTTCAGCACATGATTTTTGGGGTAATGTGGTCGATATTACGCCCATGCCACTTTACTTTCCCAGAAAAAAAATCTGGTACCCATTTAAGGCTGGGTGAACCCGGAAGCCGTCGGTTGGGATCGAACCCTACCTCTTGTCCTTTGTAGTCCAGTTCACTGACTACTGAGCTATCACGGCTTCTATTTATTTTGGCAGTGCTGATGTTAGTTTTTTTTTTTTTGGTGTGTTCACCAGCTTTTACCTCTGATGAAGTCCCTAGAATCTAAGAACTATCTTTTGCGTGTTAATATGTTTTCCCGGCGAGACCAGGGGTGGTTGCTGCAGAGAGAAATTATAAATAAACATCCCAACTGGTGCAGCCGGGATTTGAACTCACAACCTCTCTATCTTGCGGCTGGAGTCTTGCCTCGAGACCAACCAGTCACCCGCTGATGTTAATATATCTCAGTTTGTTTATTACTAACCCCTTGTTTAATTCGTTCTTTTTGGAATTAAATAACTTGGATTATTTTTCCTCAATTTGTTTCCAAATTTTTATGTTAAATATGTTGTTTATATTGTTCTTATCATTATGGTTCTCAGTTTTGGTAAAGAGTAAAGGTAGTTCTTTATTTATTGCTCTTGTATGAGAAATATTAAAACCTCATGATAACTCCAGCATTTAATTGTAATGACATTGCCAGTATTATTATACCGGAGTCTAGGACTCCTCTACAACACCATGGTTGTATGTATTCTGTGACTCATAGTTGGATACTTCACCAGAATTAGTGGCAGTAACAGCTGATCAAGATCCTACTCCACCTCCATGTGGTGCCTCTAAAAATAAACAAACCAGTCTGGCCAAGCAAATAGAGATTAGAGAGGAAAAGCAACCAGTCAGTCAAAAATGCTGTTATAATGTAGGATGTGTTGCAATAAACCACAAAACAGCAGCACACACTTAATGTCCTCATAAGTATAGAAGGGGAAGAAAAGTAATCACAATGTGAGTAAAGAACAAAATATTCCTTAATGTTATCTCATTTTTAACTCTGTGAGTTATGCATACATTGTAAGCTGGATTCTGAGTATTTAACTTGTATACTTTTAGTAATAGTAATATCTCATTTTTAAGGGGAAAAAAATTAAGATAGTTATTGTTAAATACTCACTGTTAATAAATTGGAAGTTTGCCAAAATAGTTGTTTCTTGGAGGCAGAAAAATGTCATAATTGAAACAGTCAAGAACACTCAGGTATGATTGTCATCTCTTAAGGACAGATGCTCAAAATCAGACTTATTTAATTGAGGAACAATTTCTTTTCATGATGCATAGTATGTTTTTTTTGTCGCTGGGACTGATCAATAATTTTGATTTCTAGAAGACAATTTTGTCCAACATTTTGTAAATTCCAATTCATGCAACTATAAATTATGAAATTTAATATTTGAATTAGAAATCAATGACTATTTCTTTATTTTCAGTCGTTTGAAGGATTCTGGAACCAATGATGAGGAGAGTGCATTAAGGAAGAGAGGGGATGACAACAAGATTGAAGCAAAAGAGATCAAATTTGATACGACATTTGGGACATGGGGGCAAGTGTTCATTATTATATCAGAGTAATATTATTGGATATTTACATTAGAAACATGATGTAAACATTTTTCGTTCTATTAAATTGAAAGTAACAAGAATTGTTGCTTTGGGGATGGGAGGAATGGAAGCAAAATAGATGCCAAAAATATAAACCTATATCAATTTAATAGTTAAAAAAGGTATTAGATTTAGCAGTAAATTGTGTGCTTAAAGTGCTTTAAAAAATTATGATTTAAAAGCAGACTTTCAGAAAACAAAGAAATTCCAATACTGAATAGTGTATGTGTGAGAACAGATATGTCTTAAAAAATAAATGAACATACTGTATTTACATACTCATTTACATATAAGATGCCATCAACTATATATTGAAAAGAAAAGTGAAAAATATAATTTTTGTAGAAAATAGAAAGAGACAAAATTATTGAGAGACAGGACTGTACCAGACATTCTGTCTACTTTTTTTCATATCTTTTGAGTGTGGTAAAAAAATCCTTAGCAGATGGTGTGCTTTTGTTAGCACAGGAATGAAGGAATAAAATATTTTGCTATTTTGTTTGTAGTTTTTTTATTGCATTAAACTGTCTAGTTGTTTAGTAGGTTAAAAATAGTAAAATCGTGGATGGGTCAGGCTGTGGTTATTGTTCAGAAAGTGTGTTCACTCAAGACATAGAACCCAGGGAAGAATGAATGCAAGTGTTGTCAAAGTGCAGTATGTCCTTTTCTGTAGTCATCACACTGGACAGAGAAAGGAGACAACAAAACCCATGGTCGTTTAGGCAGAAGTGCAGGCTTTGATTTTTAATATATCTCTTCTGAGAGGCTTGCAATTATTTACACAGATGGGTCTGTTATTTGGCATGTGTGGATTTCATGTATGGACCTCATGTGTGGAGCTCATGTGTGGAGCTCATGTGTGGAGCTCATGTGTGGATCTCATGTGTGGATCTCGTGTGGATCTCATGTGTGGAGCTCATGTGTGGATCTCGTGTGGATCTCATGTGTGGAGCTCGTGTGTGGATTTCATGTGTGGAGCTCATGTGTGGAGCTCATGTGTAGATCTCATGAGCTTTCATGGCTCAGTTTAGAGGCTGAAATATGAGAGAAGGTAGTGGTTCTTTTGCATTGACTACAAGTAGTTTGAGTAAGGAAATCATGGCTGTTTCTACAGCATTGGCTTGACTTAAAACACATACTTATTCACATGTGTATTTCCTAAATGACTCAATGAGTATAGTAAAAAAAGTAAAGTACCCCCTGTCACGCCAAGTGGCGTATAGGGAAATATGGTGTTAGTGACCCTATATTTTACAGACCTTCAGCACATGATTTTTGGGGTAATGTGGTCGGTATTACGCCCGTGCTGCTTTTACTTTCCCAGAAAAAATCCGGTACCCATTTAAGGCTGGGTGAACCCGGAGCCGTCGGTTGGGATCGAACCCTACCCCTTGTCCGTAGTAGTCCAGTTCACTAACCACTGAGCTATCGCGGCTCCTACTAATTTTTAGGGAATTAGTAAAACCCAGGTGTCCTCGCCAGGATTACGAACCCCGGCTGTTGCCGTGGTAAGCCAACCGCACTCAATGAGTATGCTCAGGAATATTGCAGCTGGCCAGACTTATTCTATGTGCAATAAGGAAGACTTATTGACTGAACTAAACCTTTAGATGATTGCTAACAATGGAATACCATTTACAAATGAAACCATTGAAGTATAATGAATATAAGTAAATTTAAATGCTCTTAATTAACAATTAACAAGGAAAAGTAGAAAATCTTATGGTAGAAGCAGAACGATTAAACATAGATATCTTAGGAATATCGGAAACAAGATGGAAGGATAGTGGATACATACAAGACGATAAATATACATTTATATATTCAGGAAACACAAAAGAACATCAAAGAGGAGTAGGCATTCTAATAAAACGAGAACTACAAAAATATATAAATACTCAATTGACATATAATGATAGGAATATACTAATAAAAATGAAGGCAAAGTCATTCAACATAGCAATATTACAGACATACGCACCTACTCAAGACTATACAGACGAACAAATAGAGGCATGCTATGAAGATCTAAACACAGTTATGAAGCAAGTGAAATCATCAGACATCTTGATTATAATGGGTGATGAACGCTAAAGTAGGAAAAGGTAAATATAAGACCATAATAGGAAATCATGGTCTAGGAAAAAGAAATAACAGAGGAGAAAGATTAATACAATTTTGCGAAGAAAACAGACTGATAATATGCAACACCTTCTTTGAGCAAGAGAAAAGGAAATTATACACATGGAAAAGCCCTGGAGACAAGAAGAGAAATCAAATAGATTACATAATGATAAAAGACAGATTCAGGAACAGCGTCAAGAAAGCCAAAACCAATCCAGGAGCAGATATAAATTCAGACCACAATCCTGTAATGATAAAAATGAAAGTCAAATTAACGAGAAACAAACAAAAAACTAATGCAGCAACACCAATAGATATAACAGCGTTAAACCAGAAAGATGTACAAGAAACTTATACTGTACAAGTAAAGAACACATATCAGAAGCTACTAGAAGAGGGGATTGAGCAGTACAGAAGAGAAAATCCTGAGGAAAAAGTCACAACAAAATGGCAATGCATAAAAAACAGCATGCAAGAATCCTGCAACACCTTGCCCAAAAAAGAAAGTAACAAAAAACAAAAATGGATAACAGACAAAATATTAGAAAAAATTGAAAAAAGAAAAGTGAAAAACACTGCCAGATACAAGGATATAGACAATGAAATACGGAGAATGTGCAAAAAGGCAAAAGAAGACTGGCTCAACCAAAGATGTCTAGAAATCGAAACTATGGAAAGTAAACAAAACCTAAGAGAGATGCACACAGAAATAAAGAGGATGACGAATAAAGACAAAAAAGCTGCAGGAATCGGATGTATAGCAAACAAAGAGGGAAGAATGCTATCAGACAACAAAGATATAATAGATAGATGGCAAGAATATATAACAGAACTATTTCATGACGAAAGGGACAAAAAGCCAGACATAAAATGTACATACAACTATAAAATCCTGAAATCCGAAGTAGAAAAAGCCATAAAAACACTGAAAAAGGGAAAAGCAGCAGGGCCTGACAATATACAGATAGAGATGATACAGGCTCTAGAAGAGTTTGGCGTCGAAGTGATCACAGACATATGCAATGACATATACCATACAGGATACATACCAAACGATCTAAAAACATCAACTTTCATTGCATTGCCTAAAAAGAATGGTGCAGTTGAATGCAGTGACTTCAGAACAATAAGCCTAATGAGCCAGGTAACAAAAATTTTACTAAAAGTTATACAGAGAAGGATTCAGAATAAAATCAATACTGAATTAGAGGAGCAACAATTTGGATTCAAGAAAAACAATGGGACAAAAGAAGCCATATTCAGCATGAGAACATTGATTGAAAAGTACACAGAAGTAAACAAACCAATATATGCCTGCTTTATAGACTACACCAAAGCTTTCGATAGAATACACCATAACCAACTTATAGACTGCCTAAAGGATATAAATCTAGACGACGCAGACATGCGACTAATATGTAATTTGTACTGGGAGCAAACAGCAATAATAAGATATAACAAGGAGAACTCTACACCCATGGACATAAAAAGAGGAGTAAGACAAGGATGCATCCTATCACCAAGCTTGTTCAATCTATACACTGAGCAAATCTTTAAAAACTTCTCAGAGATACCAGGCCTAAGCATTAATATAAAGATAATCAATAACCTGAGATATGCTGATGATACTGTTCTACTAGCAGAAAATCCTAAAGACCTACAACAATTGCTTAATGTGATAAACACAACAAGCAAAAAATATGGACTAGAAATGAATATCAAAAGACTAAAACTATGATCATAAACAAAGAAAATTCTCAAGACCTACAATTAAATATCACAGTTGAGGGAACACATCTGGAGACAGTCCAGAGTTACAACTACCTGGGACATACTATAACCAATGATGGAAAATGCAAAACTGAAATAAACAAAAGAATAGGTATGGCAAAAAGTAATTTTAATGCCATGAAAAATATACTAACAACAAAACAAATATCAGCAGGACTGAAACTAAGAATGGCAAAATGTTACATCTTCTCAATATTCCTGTATGGTGCAGAAACATGGACATTAGACAAGAAAACAGAACAGAAAATTGAAGCCTTTGAAATGTGGATTTATAGAAGAATAGGTAGAATTGGATGGAAACAAAAGATAACAAAAGATGAAGTTTTAAAACAACTAAAAATAAAAAGAGAACTGCTGAACACAACAAAGACAAGATAAATGGAATTTTTGGGGCATGTTAAAAGACACAACAGCCTACTAAAAGTAATATTGGAAGGAAAAATACAAGGTAAAAGAGGCAGAGGCAGACCAAGACTAACATGGACGAGTAACATCAAAAGATGGACAAGTCAATCTATGTCAGCCTACACCACCGAAGCAAGAAACAGAGTAGAATGGCGATCCATGGTAGCCAACCTTCGTTGCGGAGAGGGCACACGATGATGATGAATTAACAATTATTATATTTAATAGAAGTGCACTTCTGTGATTAAACTTCTATTTATGTTTTGTTTATAAATATCAGTTTTCTTATTATGATGTAGTTTTCTTATTATGATGTATAGCATATTCTATGTAACTCTACTTCAGTTTAAAACATCCTCGTCGCCCTGAATTTCGATATGCATACCCACCTCCAACACCATCAATTCTGACAAACATCCTGAATGCACTGGTAGCTGTACCAAAGTTTTATGTTCAAGTGAGTCACGTTTAAGCTTGTTAGGCTAGATTTGATTGATTAATTTGATTGAATTAATTCAATGGTTACTTTAGATATCCCCTAACTTGTCATTAATTAATTTTATTGAATTAGTTCACTTCTTCTTCTTATTCTTTCCTTCCTCATTTGCCTTTCAGCGTCGAGGGGAGATATAATTTGCGGTCTTTTGCTCTTCTGTTCACCTCTGCTGCTGTTATGTTTCTAGTGTTTCTAATATTCCATCCATTCATCTTTTTTGTGGTCGACCATTGGGTCTGATATTCTTACAATGTTTGTTGAGGGCTCGTTGTGTTGTGTTTTGATCTTTCTGCCTTGTCATGTGGCCAAACTATTTTATCTGTTGTTTCTTTATGTATTCTATGGCGGGGGCTATTCCTAGCTTTTTTCTCAGTTCTTCATTTCTGATCTTATCTCTCAGACTATTTCCTGTCATTCGTCTAACACATTTCATCTCAGTAGAGGTATTTTTATGTATTAGTTCACTGATTACTTTAAATAGCCCCTAACTTGTCATTGATTAATTTGATTGAATTAGTTCACTGATTACTTTAAATAGCCCATAACTTGTCATTGATTAATTTGATTGAATTAGTTCACTGATTACTTTAAATAGCCCCTAACTTGTCATTGATTAATTTGATTGAATTAGTTCACTGATTACTTTAAATAGCCCCTAACTTGTCATTGATTAATTTGATTGAATTAGTTAACTGATAAATAGCCCCTAACTTGTCATTAATTAATTTGATTTAATTAATTCACTAATTACTTTAAATAGCCCATAACTTGTCATTGATTAATTTGATTGAATTAGTTCACTGATTACTTTAAATAGCCCCTAACTTGTCATTGATTAATTTGATTGAATTAATTCACTGATATATTTAAACAGCCCATACCCCACCATCACCACTACCCTTCTCATTTGCAATAATTCACTTAATTTTGTCACTTTCTTTGAAACAGAGAAAGTTAGGTAATTAGCCTTAGTTTCCAGCTAGATCAATACTTATCTAGATATGATTTCCTAACAGAACTTCTCTATTCTCTAGTGGAATCTACTTGTTTCTGTCTAATAGTCCTGTAAAGTAGATGTTTTGTTTTCTTCCTCTTGCCTTCCTCATTTGCTTTTCAGTGATGAAAATATTTTGGGATCTTTTGCTCTTCTGTTGGTCTCTGCTGCTGTTATGTTTCCTAGGGCTTCTAACATTCTATCAGTCCATTTATTTCATGGTCTACTCTTGAGTCTGGTGTTCTCACAGTGTTTGTTAAAGACTTCCTGTTCTGTGTTTTAGTCTTTCTGCCTTATCACATAGCCAAACCTTTTATCTGTTTTTCCTTTTTATATTCTATGGTGAGAATTATTCCTAGATATTTTTCTCAGTTCTTCATTTCTAATCTTATCTCTCATGCTGTTTTCTGCCATGCATTTAGCAAATTTCATCTTGGTAGTGGTTATTTTTCTTATTGATCTTGAATCTAGAGTCCAGGTCTGACATTGGTAGCACAACTATGTTTTATCTGAAAAGTGTAAATTTGATATACAAATTTGTGAAGGTATATTTAATGAGATTTCAGTAATTATATTGAATATCATCATCATCATCAAGTGCCATCTCCGCAACGAAGGTTGGCTACCATGGAGCGCCATTCTGCTCTGTCTCTTGCCTTGATGGTGCAGGCTGTCATAGGTTGATTTGTCCATCTTTTGATGTTACTCGTCCATGTTAGTCTTGGTCTGCCTCTGCCTCTTTTACCTTGTATTTTCCCCTCCAGGATTACTTTTAGTAAGCTGTTGT
>JAVIAB010000156.1:60941912-61004412 GCA_032433765.1 Megaustenia siamemsis | reverse complement strand
CTTTCCATCCAATTTTTTCCTAATCTGCTATTAATCCACATTTCAAAGGCTTCAATTTTCTGTTCTGTTTTCTTGTTTAATCTCCATGTTTCTGCATCATACATGAATGTTGAGAAGATTTATTTGGCCCTTTTCGTCTTGTCAGACGGTTAGTGGAGGCTATTGTGTATTTTTTTTTTTTTTTTGAGGTTTTGTTTTTGTCGTGCAGCTTCTCTCGTGGCTAATTCTACCAATATTTGACAAACACACACAGCCACAGAAAGAACAAGTCAGGCCCATTGATCCACAGGGTTTTCCATCCTTTTTCATGAGTCTTTTCTCTTCTACGTTTTGCCTTAGCACAGTCTCAAATGATGTTATACCATTCCGTATACATGCTCTCCATGATGTGCGATCACTTGCCAGATGTCGTTGTCTTTTTCAGTGTATTAGTTCACCATATAGTATTTGCTTGGAGATTCGTCTTTCTTCTATTCGCTGGACGTGCTTCAGCCATCTTAGAAAGATGATTGAGAAGATATAACATTTTGGTATTCTTAATTTTAGTCCAGGTGTTATTTGTTTGATATTAGTATTTTTTGGTTATATTATTAACACATCGTGTATTTATTAACACAATCACAATAACGATGATCAAGTTACAAAGATATTTTAAAAAACAAACTTACATATATGAAAATAGCAATCGGTTTATATTTACTGCGACTAGAAAGAAATATTACAAACAAATAGATATGCTGACAACATGAAAGTTTGTTTCAAATACAAGAAATCGATCATTTCAACCATTTGAAACGACATTAGGAGCAAGACCATAATAAACTCAACAATAGCAATTTCATTGAATACTTCAAAAAACTTTGCTCTTTATTAAAACTCGCCACATTCAACATGGTAACAATATTCAAAGCTTTTGTGCTGGACTCTTGTGACAGTATTTACATTTTGAAACTGACACTAAAGAGAAAGAAATCACATAATCTCAGGAGTGAACTCAGTCCGCATCATGTGAGGAATTGATTTTAAAAATAAATGCTCCTGAAGCTGCTCAGTCAATATCAAAGGATTGCTCTTTTGCACGACATTCAGTCTATGAATAAGTGATGCTTATATTGACAATCATTATATATGTCTCTGAAAATTGGAAGGAATATAAAAAAAGAAGACATTAGCTTTTTAACTTGATGAGATGACTGTCACACAACTATAAAGCTAAATTCATTTTGTTTGAGAGGTATGTGTGCTTATCCTAAAAACTGATAATCAAATATAATATAGACTTCCGCTGTGAAACACCACTGTTGGGCTGTCACACCAAGGAATAGATACTATCGGATCTTCTCTTCTTCTTCTACCTTTTTAGCTCCCAGTGGAGCATAGGTCTTCAACAAACACTTTCCAAGTCGTTCTGTTTTTTGCCAATCTTTAAGATCATTCCATATCTTCTCCATCATCTTCATCTCTGCTTCTATCTGCCTTCTCCAAGAATTCCTTGGTCTTCCTCTTTGTCTTTTCCCCTGGGGATTCCAAAAAGGGCATGTTGTGTAATACTCTCAGTTGGTTTCCGTAGTGTGTGTCCTATCCAGCTCCATCGTCTTCGCTGTATCTCTTTATCCACTGGTGTTTAACTGGTACATTTCCATAATTTTATGTTAGTGATTTTGTATTGCCATTTCCATCCTTTTATTCTGCGTAAGCATCCATTAATGAAAGTCTGTATCTTCGTGATTGTTCTCCATGTTTCACAGCCATATAATAGGACCGGATCATTTGAGTTGAAAATTTTATTTTTGTAGTCACTATTGGATCACGCTACATATATGATCAGCAACTGAAGCTGCTCTGAACTTATATCATGCCACATAAACTCAGAACAGATTCAATTCTGATAAAAAATCTCCACTCTCCACTTGTTTACCACTGTGAATGTGTTTCTTGTTAATGCTTGAGTAAACTTGGTGAGCTACCCCCTTCCCCCGTCCCTAACTCCCACAGCCAAACTTTTCTCATCCAAATTAGTCCTTTCCTGTTCAAGCTATGTAATTGGAAATCGTATAACTCACTGTGCATGTCGCGAAGCACGCCAAGTGATTGGACAATTAGCTTCAGTATTATATGAGAAGAGGAAAGTTGAAATACTTGATTACAACTGGCAAAATAATAGGAAAGAGAGATCACGGACGACAAAGAGAGAAAATACTGGATAGTTTGGTGTCATGGCATGGAAAAAGTCAACAACAGAACTCATACGATGCACTGTGGATAGATGATTGTGGATGGACATGATCGCCAACGCCAACCGGTACGGCACATTATGATGATGATTACAGAGCACGTGTGTAACAAATTATTCAGATGGTACACTATATAACATAATATATCTCCCAGCATTGTACGCAAACTTGAACATTAACAGCCGAGAAAAAGGAAAGAAACAATCGTCACCTTAGAGATGAGATGCAAAAGAAGAATGTAAATGTGAAAAGATAATTAGAAATGAAAATACAAGTATAAGGAACATAGTTGGGATGATTCCAGTGCCGGAAAAAAATAGATCAAATTGGTAGGCAGATTGCTACCAGGTAAACCCCTTAGAGAGTCTTAACTCTTAGAAACAACAGAAAGAAATGAGAGGTTAGACTTGGAAGATGAAGGATTAATTAAATAGGCGACATTACGATGAGCACCTTGGAGGAGACATTACGATGAGCACCTTGCAGGAGACATTACGATGAGCACCTTGTAGGAGACATTACGATGAGCACCTTGCAGGAGACATTACGATGAGCACCTTGCAGGAGACGTTACGATGAGCACCTTGTAGGAGACATTACGATGAGCACCTTGTAGGAGACATTACGATGAGCACCTTGTAGGAGACATTACGATAAGCACCTTGCAGGAGACATTACGATGAGCACCTTGCAGGAGACATTATGATGAGCACCTTGTAGGAGACATTACGATGAGCATCTTGTAGGAGACGTTACGATGAGCACCTTGCAGGAGACATTACGATGAGCACCTTGCAGGAGACATTACGATGAGCACCTTGTAGGAGACATTACGATGAGCACCTTGTATGAGTCATTACGATGAGCACCTTGTAGGAGCCATTACGATGAGCACCTTGTAGGAGTCATTACGATGAGCACCTTGTAGGAGTCGTTACGATGAGCACCTTGTAGGAGACATTACGATGAGCACCTTGTAGGAGACATTACGATGAGCACCTTGTAGGAGACGTTACGATGAGCATCTTGTAGGAGACATTACGATAAGCACCTTGTAGGAGACATTACGATAAGCACCTTGTAGGAGTCATTACGATGAGCACCTTGTAGGAGACATTACGATGAGCACCTTGCAGGAGACATTACGATGAGCACCTTGTAGGAGACATTACGATGAGCACGTTGCAGGAGACATTACGATGAGCACCTTGTAGGAGTCATTGCCATGAGCACCTTGTAGGAGACATTACGATGAGCACCTTGCAGGAGACATTACGATGAGCACCTTGTAGGAGACATTACGATGAGCACCTTGTAGGAGACATTACGATGAGCACCTTGCAGGAGACATTACGATGAGCACCTTGCAGGAGACATTACAATGAGCACCTTGTAGGAGACATTACGATGAGCACATTGCAGGAGACATTACGATGAGCACCTTGTAGGAGACGTTACGATGAGTACATTGCAGGAGACATTACGATGAGCACCTTGTAGGAGACGTTACGATGAGCACATTGCAGGAGACATTACGATGAGCACCTTGTAGGAGACATTACGATGAGCACATTGCAGGAGACATTACGATGAGCACCCTGTAGGAGACGTTACGATGAGCACATTGTAGGAGACATTACGATGAGCACCTTATAGGAGACATTACGATGAGCACCTTGTAGGAGACGTTACGATGAGCACCTTGTAGGAGACATTACGATGAGCACCTTGTAGGAGACATTACGATAAGCACCTTGTAGGAGTCATTACGATGAGCACCTTGTAGGAGACATTACTATGAGCACCTTGCAGGAGACATTACGATGAGCACCTTGTAGGAGACATTACGATGAGCACGTTGCAGGAGACATTACGATGAGCACCTTGTAGGAGTCATTACCATGAGCACCTTGTAGGTGACATTACGATGAGCACCTTGCAGGAGACATTACGATGAGCACCTTGCAGGAGACATTACGATGAGCACCTTGTAGGAGACATTACGATGAGCACCTTGCAGGAGACATTACGATGAGCACCTTGCAGGAGACATTACGATGAGCACCTTGCAGGAGACATTACGATGAGCACCTTGTAGGAGACATTACGATGAGCACATTGCAGGAGACATTACGATGAGCACCTTGTAGGAGACGTTACGATGAGTACATTGCAGGAGACATTACGATGAGCACCTTGCAGGAGACATTACGATGAGCACATTGCAGGAGACATTACGATGAGCACCTTGTAGGAAACATTACGATGAGCACATTGCAGGAGACATTACGATGAGCACCTTGTAGGAGACGTTACGATGAGCACATTGCAGGAGACATTACGATGAGCACCTTGTAGGAGACATTACGATGAGCACATTGCAGGAGACATTACGGTGAGCACCTTGTAGGAGACGTTACGATGAGCACCTTGTAGGAGACATTACGATGAGCACCGTGTATTCTTTCTTTTCTTTCCTTACTTCCTCTTGTACCCGTTTGAGTATTGATGGAATAATATAAAGTTCTGGTTTTCACCATTTTAGCAGCTTCGTTCATTGTTAGTTAATGTTGCTTTGGCGCTTCTTTGATATTGTCTGCTCATCTTACTCTGGGTCTGTCTTTTGCTCTTCTGACATCTCCTATTTTAATATATGCTTTGTATGGTGAGGAATAGCATGGTGTTTACTTCTTGTTTTTGTGTGTAGCCTAGGACTTGTTCTCATCTCTGTGGTGACATGAGAGACCAACATGTTGCATATAAGCATAAATAGAAGGAATGTTATGGGGATTACCCAAGCGTCCTTACACAGACGTCCTTACACAAGGCTACACATAGACGAGTCTACCAATAACTACAGAACGCGCGATTCAAATCGAGTGGCCGCTCTCTCAAATACAAACCAAGGCCTCATATCAAGAAGAATCACTCACGCATTCCATACTTTTCATCACAGTGATTGGCAAACGCAGTTCCCACACTGATATCCGAGGCTCCTCCTTCAATAATTCACCTCCACCAAGGCCTTATGTTAACACCTTTTGAGAACCTGCGAACCAGTGTTGCATCAAAAAGAAGTGGCTTTTGATCTTGTCGGTAGAACGTGTTCAAATTGTCTCTCATTAATTCTTCACAGAGTACTAACAGCCGTGATTGTGGATGAAAAATTGTATTCCACACAATTACCTGCTACGGTCGATGGACCCTTGTGGAAAATTAATAAACGATTACAACAAGCAAACCAACTGTAAAGGCAAAAATTGATTGTCGTAATAACGAAAGAAAAATATATGCACACACCTAACACAATAAATTAGAGGCCACAGAGATGGGATTTTTCAGAAGAATGTTGTAAGTTCTCTAGACAGCTAAAAAGACCAACGATGAAATTTTCGAAAGAGGCCAACACAAAAAGGGAGCTCCTAAAAAACATAAGGAAAAAATAATCAACATTTTTCGGGCATGTCATGAGAAGAGGAAAGTTGCAATACTTGGTTACAACAGGCAAAATACAAGGAAAGAGAGTTCGCGGACGACAGAGAGAGAAAATACTGGATAACTTGGTGTCATGGCATGGCAAACAGTCAACCACAGAACTGATACGATGCACTGTAGATAGACGATTGTGGAAGTATATGATCGCCTACGCCAACCGGTATGGCACATGATGATGATGATGATAGTTTTATATAATACTCATAAATGTAATATTTCCTAATTTAATACTTTTATCTAAAATTATAATCAAATAATATTACAAAACATCAATGTTACATAATAACACAGCGATTATCTCACACACTCTCTAAGTCCCGCCCCCAAACACTTGTTTGTTTATTTTCCCTCAGGATCTAACTGTCACGGTGGCCTCGGAGTTTCCCTACAGCGAGGTGGAGGTTGTGGAAGACTTTGAGAGCAGGCACATGGTCAACAAGCAGTCCTTCGTTGACGAACAGGAGTGGCATCTTTACGCACACACCGAGAGTATGAGGAGGGAACTTATTATAGACCAGTTTGACCCTAGCGCTCGGCGTTCGGCAATTTCCGTCAGATGCCGAGCTGCCAGGCGACCTGGTTACTTTATCTGGAATATTTTCATGGTTACAGTAAGTACTGGTTCCTTGTGAGCAAAAGACAAGCTAATAGCTCGGACGACTTGCAACATTTAAAACAGCTTATGCAACAAGTCTCGGGCGTAATACCGACAACATTACCCAAAATATCATGTGCTGGAGGTCTGTACAAATTATGGTCACTAACACCATATTCCCAATACGGCATTTGGCGTGACGGGGCTCTTTACTTATTTTGTTTAACTATGCAAGTCTATTTCAAAAGAAGTAAGAAAATCAGATATTCGAAGTTGCATGCCTTGTTATAAGGAAACTAAACATAAATAATTAATGAACTAAGATAAGCAGAAATATAAAATATTTATTACCAAAGATGTCTAGAAGTCGAAACTATGGAAAGTAAACAAAACTTAAGAGAGATGCACACAGAAATAAAGAGAATGACGAATAAAAACAAAAAAACTGCAGGAAACGGATGTATTGCAAACAAAGAGGGAAGAATGCTAATAGACAACAAAGATATAATAGATAGATGGCAAGAATATATAACAGAATTATTTCATGACGAAAGGGACAAAAAGCCAGACATAAAATGTACATACAACTATAAAATCAATCCTGAAATCTGAAGTAGAAAAAGCTATAAAAACAATGAAAAAGGGAAAGGCAGCAGGGCCTGACTATATACAGATAGAGATGATACAGGCTCTAGAAGAGTTTGGCGTCGAAGTGATCACAGACATATGCAATGACATATACCATACAGGATACATACCAAACGATCTAAAAACATCAACTTTCATTGCATTGCCTAAAAAGAATGGGGCAGTTGAATGCAGTGACTTCAGAACAATAAGCCTAATGAGCCAGGTAAGAAAAATTTTACTAAAAGTTATACAGGGAAGGATTCAGAATAAAATCAATACTGTATTACATGAGCAACAATTTGGATTCAGGAAAAACAGTGGGACAAAAGAAGCCATATTCAGCATGAGAACATTGATTGAAAAGTACACAGAAGTAAACAAACCAATATATGCCTGCTTTATAGACTACACCAAAGCTTTCGATAGAATACACCATAACCAACTTATAAACTGCCTAAAGTATATAAATCTAGACGACGCAGACATACGACTAATATGTAATTTGTACTGGGAGCAAACAGCAATAATAAGATATAACAAGGAGAACTCTACACCCATGGACATAAATAAAAAGAGGCGTAAGACAAGGATGCATCCTATCACCAAGCTTGTTCAATCTATACACTGAGCAAATCTTTAAAAACATCTCAGAGATACCAGGGGTAAACATTAATGGAAAGATCATCAATAACCTAAGATATGCTGATGATACTGTTCTACTAGCAGAAAATCCTAAAGATGTACAACAATTGCTTAATGTGATAAACATAACAAGCAAAAAATATGGACTAGAAATGAATTTCAAAAAGACTAAAACTATGATCATAAACAAAGAAAATTCTCAAGACCTACAATTAAATATCACAGTTGAGGGAATAGATCTGGAGACAGTCCAGAGCTACAACTACCTGGGACATACTATAACCAATGATGGAAAATGCAAAACTGTAATAAACAAAAGAATAGGAATGGCAAAAAGTAATTTTAATGCCATGAAAAATATACTAACAAAAAAACAAATATCAACAGGGCTGAAACTAAGAATGGCAAAATGTTAAATCTTCTCACTATTCCTGTATGGTGCAGAAACATGGACATTAGACAAGAAAACAGAACAGAAAATTGAAGCCTTTGAAATGTGGATTTATAGAAAAATAGGTAGAATTGGATGGAAACAAAAGATAACAAACGATGAAGTTTTAAAATAACTGAAAATAAAAAGAGAACTCATCATCATGTGCCATACCGGTTGGCGTAGGTGATCATGTCCCTCCACAATCTCCAGTGCATCGTATCAGTTCCGTTGTTGACTGATTTCCATGCCATAACACCAAGCTATCCAGTATTTTCTCTCTTTGTCGCCCGCGATATCTCTTTCCTTTTATTTTGCCAGTTGTAACAAAGTATTCTAACTTTCCTCTTCTCATGATGTGTCCGAAAAATGTTGATTGCTTCTTTCTTATGTTTTTTAAGAGCTCCCTTTTTGTGTTTGCCTCTTTGAGAACTTCCTCATTGGTCTTTTTAGCTGTCCAGGGAATTTTCAACATTCTTCTGAGAAATCCCATCTCTGTGGCCTCTAATCGTCTTTTCATTTGTTTGTCTACTGTCCATGATTCGCTTCTATAGGTCAGAATTGGTTCTATATAGCACCGATGAACACTCTTTCTCATTTTTATTGACATAGATTTGTTGAATAAGATATTTTTCATTTTCTGAAATGCCATTTTGGCCTGAGCTATTCTGCTTTTTATTTCTGTGGTGCATCTTCCATCTTATGTTATTATTGTGCCCAAGTAATTGAAACGTTGCAAAAGAGAACTACTAAATACAATTAAGACAAGACAAATGAAATTTTTGGGGCATGTTAAAAGATACAACAAACAGCCTACTAAAAGTAATATTGGAAGGAAAAATACAAGGTAAAAGAGGCAGAGGCAGACCAAGACTAATATGGACGATTAACATCAAAAGATGGACATGTCAATCTATGACAGCCTGCACCATCAAAGCAAGAAACAGAGTAGAATGGCGATCCATGGTAGCCAACCTTCGTTGCGGAGAAGGCACGCGATGATGATGATGATGAAAATATGTATTACTACGCGGGGCCGAGAGTGGATCTGCAGAAAACAATGTAAAATAAAATAAATAAGTGGTTAGCTAAACTAATAGAGACGAGGCAAACTGTGACGTTTCGGAGAAAACATCATCATCATCAAGTACCGTGCCTGATGGCGTAGGTGATCAAATCTCTCCACAACTTTCGATCTCGACAGTTATTTATCACTTCTGTTGTTGACCTTCTGCCTTCTCTTAAGCTGTCTTGTATCTTTTCTCTTTGCTTCCCTCTATTTCTTCGTCCCTTAATTTTATCAGTTATCACAATATATTCCATCTTTACCTTCCCATTACATGACCAAAAAATGATGATTGTTTCTTCCTAATATTAGAAATTACCTCTCTTTTTGCTTTGGCCTCGTTCAAAACGTTTTCATTACTCTTGTTAGCTGCCCATAGTATTCTCAACATTCTTCTGAAAAAAAACACATTTCTACAGCCTCCAGTGATTTTCGTGTATGTTGTCCTATTGTCCATGATTCACATCCATATGTTAAGACTGGCTCCACATAACATTTAAGAACTATTTTTTTCTTGTTTCTGTTGTCAAAACTGGATTGCACAGTATCTTCCTCATTTTTTGGAAAGCTGCTTTTGCCTGAGCCATTCTGCATCTCATCTCTGTTGTACATCTTCCGTCTGAGGTTCACAATGTTCCCAGACATTGACTTGTTTTAATTTCTGAGAAAACATTGTGGACGTAAAGAGAATGATGAAGAGAGGTGACACAGAAAGTGTCGCCAAGCGTAGTAGTTTCTCTCTTCTCTCTATTTGTTTAACTGCTTAATACCACTTTGTGTTTATTTTACAATTAATGAACGGGCAAGAAGATCATTTAAGGCAAATTAAATGTGTTTTTACAGAACAATAATGAAAGTACTGCTGACAGATAATGATGAAGGCGTTGAACTAAACCAGGAACAATACAACTTTTGAAAAGCATTGGGAAAAAAAGTCTAAATTATTAGGCATGTCACGAGAAAAGGATAGCTTGAGATTATTGTCACAATGAGCAAGTTAGTGTGTGGAAAAGACAGAAAAAACGACAACAGAGAATACAAAAACCTGACAAAAATACATGGTGAAAAAGAACAGCTGGTAAGAAACACTTGGAACGAAGGAATTTGGATAGTGAAACGTAATCATCTACGCATGTCTATATAACACCTAATGATATCAACATAAACGTTATTTATCATTTCATTGGATAGTTGTTTTCCTTATAAATATAACTAGGAATCACGGATAACATGTTATTGTTTCTTTGTTGTATATCCTTAGTTCATATGTTGCCATTCTGAAACAATAACAAATGAGGTGTGGGTTCAAGGTTTTCCTTCTCCATAGTTCTAGCTGCCTGGGCATAATTGTTTCGGGGATCACAGATCTCCAGCTTTTTTCTTATGTTAAAATGTCAATAATCAAGGAGAAAGACCATGTCAGTGAAATTTGGCACTATCTATCTCTATCTATCGTCCTTTCGAGCTTAAGACGACACACAGGGCAGAACCACAATCGCAAAAACAGAAACCTTGCGTGCCAAAATGGCACATATTGCAGAGATCACTGCTTCTAAAATCTATGGCTCTGTTTCAATAACAATACTTTTTACAATGACAGCTTGTCAAGCCATCAATCAACCTCCTTAGTCCCCTCTTACGACATGCCTGGAAGGAGGTATGTACACTGCTACGGACATAAAGTGTTTACCGTAGTGTACATTTTTGTGGATGGATAAGACAAAAAAAAAAACAATTAATTTGGCACTAGCACAGTCAAAAGAATTGTTATATAATATTATGAGCTTTGACACATTTCTTTTTATAATACCCGACTCCTCAAAGGAAGGATGGAAGAAAGAAAGAAAGAAAAAAAGAAAGAAAGAAGGAAAGAAAGAAAGAAAGAAAGAAAGAAAGAAAGAAAGAAAGAAAGAAAGAAAGAAAGAAAGAAAGAAAGAAAGAAAGAAAGAAAGAAAGAAAGAAAGAAAGAAAGAAAGAAAGAAAGAAAGAAAGAAAGAAAGAAAGAAAAAAAAAAGAAAGAAAGAATATACAATGGATGTAACTCACGATAACAATCAGACCTACAGATGAAGAATTATGAATACAAATATTTGTTGTTGTCGTCGTAAGAAGTAGTTATACACAGTGATCAACACATCGCGGTTCAATGCGTCGTTCATGGGCACTAGATACAAATTATCGATGATACAGGCTTGGAACTGCCTTGCAGTCAGACTATGTACTAAACGACAGGAAAATATAGAAAATAGCGTCATACTGGAATGTAATCGATTTATGCATACAAAGAAACAATAGTGACGTTGCACGTTTCTACAAGCTTGTCTATGAGCACGGGACGTTTTTTTTTTTTTTTTTTTTCAAGACTTTGATTCTTTTGTCAATCTGCATTTCAAATAAATTACACTTGTAATATTTAAAGAAATATTTTTTAACGCAGAAAGTTGGAAATGATGAGATTGATAACTTGGTAAAATATAAACCCAGGTAAATATGATATCAAAAGGTATCAATGACAGAAGTAATAACCTCACGGCACTGTATAATGAAATGATCACGGACATATGTCCAGTTGCACAGTACAAACCAAACGTATATGCACATTAATGTTGTAAATATGTGTATCTTACATGATATCTGTCTGTCTGCCTGCCTGCCTGCTCTGCCTGTCTGTCTGTCTGTCTGTCTGTCTGTCTGTCTGTCTGTCTGTCTGTCTGTATGTCTGTCTGTCTGCCTGCCTGCCTGCCTGCCTGCCTGCCTGCCTGCACTGCCTGCCTGCCTGCCTGTCTGTCTGTCTGTCTGTCTGTCTGTCTGCCTGCCTGCCTGCCTGCCTGCCTGCCTGCCTGCCTGCCTGCCTGCACTGCCTGCCTGTCTGTCTGTCTGTCTGTCTGTCTGTCTGTCTGTCTGCCTGCCTGCCTGCCTGCCTGCACTGCCTGCCTGCCTGTCTGTCTGTCTGTCTGTCTGTCTGTCTGTCTGTCTGTCTGTCTGCCTGCCTGCCTGCCTGCCTGCACTGCCTGCCTGTCTGTCTGTCTGTCTGTCGACCTTTCGAGCCGTGGACGCCACCCAGATACTCTTTCTCTTTTTCTAATTTGTTTTTTTTAGCAGTCTCAATCCTTGTAAAGATCTTTTATCAAACCTCGTCATTTGTCCCCGTTCTATGCAAGTATTTCAATCTCATTAAGGGAACCGATTCCTGTCACTTTTACCTCTCTGATCAATATTATTCTCAGTGTTTCTCAGGATTGCCTTCTTTTCCTCCTGGCTGTTGTTTCCTACTTGAGGGCTTTGTTGGTCGGTTATTATCTCTTCTCATCTCATGACCAACATATGTCCTTGTCTCTTGTTGTTTTCCAGCTCTCGCATGCATATGTAAAGGTTGATAGTAAGTTTGATTTGAGTAGTCTAATATTTGTTTTTGCGCTGATACAATCTTATGAAATTTTATCGTAACTACAGCACAAAAAATGGGAGCCGCGATAGTTCAGTGGTTAGTGAACTGGACTACCACGGACAAGGGGTAGGTTTCGATCCCAACAGACGGCTTCCGGGTTCACCCAGCCTTAAATGGGTACCGGAGTTTTTTTCTGGGAAAGTAAAGCAGCACGGGCGTAATACTGACTACATTACCCCAAAAATCATGTGCTGAAGGGCTGTAAAATATAGGGTCACTAACACCATATTTCCCTATACGCCACTTGGCGTGACGGGGGTACTGTACTTTACTTTTTTACAGTACAAAAGGGTATATTTTCTTTCTTTCAGTTTTTGATTTGCAGTCTGTCGTTCGCCACTTTCTCCGTTGATAAAATCCTGCCACAGAATCGCCTTCAACTTTCATTTACACTTGTGCTCACCGCTGTTGCTTTCAAGTCGGTTGTTAATCAAAGTCTACCCAGAATATCATATTTAACCTATATGGTAAGTTCATATTTGTTATGTCCTTATATTTATATTCGTATTTTCTTTCTAATTAGTCTTACTATTATAATCGTACACATCATGTCAGTACACAAAAATGTTATTTTATAATAATTGTACAAATCTCTAAATATCGCGAAATTATAATACATTTTTGCATTCTTTTTCTATTGTTTCTTTTATTTTTCTCTTCGGATTCTTTCCTTTCTTCTTGTATTCGTCTTTTATTTATATTTTGCGAATACTTAAAAAAAAAGTATGTTAATTTGTTCTCTTTATTTTATAAATTTGTTCTTATTCACTCTTAATTTTAATTTTTTTCACTTCAGATATTTTTATTCTAATGATTTTTTTATCTTTTCTTTGTATGAATTTTATCAAGCTTTCCTTTTCGATTGTTCTTCCCCTTCACTCAGCATCCTCTTTTTATTTTGTTAGTTTATTCTTTTCCTGATTATTCCTTATTATATACAGTTTATCTTCTTTTAAACATTATTCTTCTTTCTCTTTCTCTCTTTCTCTTTCTCTCCTTCTCTTTCTCTCTCTTTCTCTCTCTCTCTCTCTCTCTCTCTTATTAAAAAGCTTGAGATGCTTCATAATTTCTCCTATTTCATATGATTGTTATCATCCTTGCTATTGTACTTAATCCATCTTTTATTGTATTTACTCTCTTCTCATTATTATTGACATAATCTGCATTCCCATGTCCCTAGCCAATAGGTTAATGGTTACAATCACATTTACTCCATACTTTCACCAATCCTATCCTTGTCTGTTGCATAGCTATCATTATTAATCAACATTGCTAAAACTAAAACAAAACGCAAAGATCAATAAACCAAATGCTAAAAAGCTGTTTTACAAACCAAATGAGAAAATTATAGTGAAAAAAAAAAAATAAACTACAAATACAATTATACTGAAAAAAGTACTTTTTATGTTTGCATAAATCTTAGCTGTTTGAATATCTTTAAGCGAAAGTTGATATTTTATTTTGCCTCATGTCCACTTAAACACTGCATTTTATCGTATGGTAATAGTGTGTTTTACTCACTGATTCAACTTGCAGTTCATCAGCAAATGCATTTTTATTGTTTAGCAATGCAAAAATAATGTCCGGGCACTAATTCAAAATGTAAAGACATTATTATACAATGTATTAATTACACCAGGACTTCCATTAAAAACTATCATTAGCATATAATGGCTCAGGTAAAAGCAGCTTTCCAAAAAATGAGGAAGATACTGTGCAATCCAGTTTTGACCATAGAAACAAGAAAAAGAGTTATTAAATGTTATGTAGAGCCAGTCTTAACATATGGATGTGAATCATGGACAATAGGACAACAGTCAAAAATATCACTGGAGGATGTAGATATGTGGTTTTACAGAAGAATGTTGAGAGTACCATGGACAGCTGATAGCTCAGTGGTTAGTGTACTGGACTAAAAAGGACAAGAGGTAAGGTTCGATCCCAACCGACGGCTTCCGGTTCACCCAGCCTTTAATGGGTACCAGATTTTTTTTTTTTTCTGGAAAAGTAAAGCGGCATGAGCGTTTGTAAAATTTATAGTCACTAACACCATATTCTCTATACGCTACTTGGCGCGATAGGGGTACTTTACTTTTTTTTTACCATGGACAGATAAGAAGAGTAATGAAAACGTTCTGAAAGAGGCCAAAGCAAAAATAGAGCTAATTTCCAATATTAGGAAGAAACAGGCATAATTTTTTGGCCATGTAATGAGAAGGGAACAGTTGGAATATATTGTAACAGCTGGGACAATTGAGGGACGAAGAGATAGAGGGAAGCAACGATAAAAGATGCCAGACATGCTTAAGAGGATGGCTTTGCAGAAGGTCAACAACAGAAATGATAAATAACTGTCGAGATCGAAAGTTGTGGAGAGACATGATCACCTACGCCAGCAGGCATTGTACTTGATGAAGATGATTTGCATATAAAAAGTTTATCGCGTAATTTTACTCAAAACATGAACAACTTAACGGCAATATGAATTTACAACTTCCAGTTGCTCACCATTTCTATTATAGTGGAGGTAGCGTCAGCAACGATGTGGTTAAGGCCCAAGCTTGGTAGTAAATAAGAATGAGAGTGAATCTATCGAACTATGACGTGATCGACTCAAACTGGAAAATAAATTTGTTCCTGATTCCTGGATTTTGGATAAAGCAGTAACTATAAAGTTGAACATGCTATCTCCATTTAGTCGTTTAGAAACGTATTCATTAACTCAATCCACCCTATCTTCAAATAAAATGGTGGCATAGAAAGGTGAATCTTAACCAGTTTATTTCACAGATTACTTTGAATTTTTTCAGTGAAAGTAAAGAAGCAATAATTCTTCTCTATGCGTATTAAAGCCCATGAGGTGCATAATGTTAATACCCATTTTTTTCAATGACCAGGCGAATATTTTATTTGGTATTGTGGTCAGTATCACGCCATATCGCTCTATTCCCCCCTCTTCTGTTTTGGCCAGTAATGAAAGCAGAGTTGATCAGAGTTGAAGCAGAGTTATCGTGGTCTCTCTTGACCAAGTAGTGATATGCGTCCTCCACAATGTGTTTGGGATGGTCTTGTTTCATCTTTGCTGTTCTTTCATGATGAATTTGACTTCTTCGTGGTTGATCATATTGTCCTCTTGTAGTTTCCCTCCATTTTTGGCTAGTCTATATGAATACTCATTTCCTTGTCACAGATGTTTATATTCATTACAAATTGGCAACTTCGTTATAATCTTGACAATCTTACAGCATTTATGGAAGAAGATGTACTGAGGCTAGTACATTCCGCTCATTCCTAAAACTGTTATTTTATGGAAGTGGTTTCAATTTGTGACACCACACAGTAAATGTAAAATTTCTAACTAAAGTAAATAGTTTGTATGAATGGCATGTGTTTAGTTATTTTTTTTTAAAAGTGCCCCCGTCACGCCAAGTGGCGTATAGGGAAATATGGTGTTAGTGACCATATATTTTACAGACCTTCGGCACATGATTTTTGGGGTAATGTGGTCGGTATTACGCCCGTGCCGCTTCACTTTCCCAGAAAAAAATCCGGTACCCATTAAAGGCTGGGTGAACCCGAAAGCCGTCGGTTGGGATCGAACCCTACCTCTTGTCCTTTGTAGTCCAGTTCACTAACCACTGAGCTATCGCGGCTCCTGTTTAGTTAATACTCGTAACAAAAAGATCAAATATCGGCAAATCAGAGAGTTTCGGGGGATGCAATGTTCAATTTTTAACCACAAAAGTTGTTATATTTTAAGTTAAATCGTCTTCTAATCACTCTGAATACATAATTAGAGAATAATCTGCATTTTGTCAACCTGGAAAGATGCGAATGAACCACCTAAGGTGTTGCTATGTTACTATGTAGTGGTATCCATTGGGTTGAACGTAGGAAGTAAGTGTGATAGCAGACAAAAATTGAGACAGAGAAAAGCTGCATGAATCAGTTCAGGAACAGTCTAGAAAGAATTGCCTAGTACACGTAAATCAAAGAGAATAAATTACTGCCATAAACTAATTGACGGGACCGCTGGGCGTTACGGTCATCGATCAGAGGCTATAGTCGAGTCATGTCTACACAAATTTCAGTTTTAATTAAAATTCCAATCAGGCAGTAGATAGTCTTGCTGATGGACGCTGTTCCAGCACAGTGATAATGGTCAGCTATATACAAACAAGCACAAGAGCTAGTGAATAGTACTTAATTTCACAAACTTAAAAAATGCAATTGAAAATATCAATGTGGTATTTAACTATTATTGGAATACGCGGTAGAGACATTATTTGTAATTGTGTCTACTGATGTTAAGAGGTCGCGTTCGATCCCCCGAACGACTGGTCCGTAGGGTCACTCAACCTTCTATGCATACAGAAGGTGTTTTAAAGGAAATAAAGGCGGCTAGATGTAATGCTGATACGATTATTTTTTTTTTAAATGTGTCGATAGTTATTAAAAAATGTGGACGTTGATAACTAAATTCCCTGTACGCCAAGTTAGAAGCTTGCCTGGTTCTTTCTTCACTTTCTGTCTCACATATATTGAGACTATTATCATACATTTAATATTTAGACAAATAAAGTTATTTATTTTATTAAACTTTATTATATCTTATCTATATTTATAATCGAAAGTATTGTGTTCAAGGGCAAAATATTTATCAAGTAAAATCGCGACTGAGAAATATAAATGATAGTTAAATTATGTATCACGTGATACACTTGCGTACTCTATACTTTAAAGAAGAAAAATAAAAGGAGATGAATTCTGTCACGTCACGTTGCGTATTGTAAATAAGTAGGAAGTATGGTTTTAGTACTCATATTTTCTACAGACTTTCAGTTCATTATTTTGGGTTAATGTGATCATTATCCCGCCCGGGTCATAGCACAATAAGCCTTATGAGTTACATGACTAAGATATTACTAAGAATCATCATGAGAAGAGTGTGCAACAAAATCAGTCCAGAAATTAATGATGAACAGTGTGTTTCGTCGAGATAAAGGAACAAGCAATGCCATATACATCATAAGATCTTTAGTAGAAAGAGTCATAGAGATGAAAACAGATCTATACCTATGTTTCATAGATTTGACAAAGCATTTGACACAGTAAAGCTTCAAGAAATAATCAAAATTTTAGAAGCTATAAACGTAGACAGCAAAGATCTAAGGATAATAAAGAACATGTACTGGCAACAAACAGCGGTCATAAGAAATGGAAATCAAATGGGAATGTTTTAATAAATAAAACAGGGTGTTAGGCAAGATAGTGTGCTGTCATCAGATTTGTTTAATATGTATAGTGAGATTTGTTTTAAGGTCCATAAGAGCATGCCTGGAATAGCAATTGGAGGTCATAATATAAATAATCTAAGGAATACTGATGATACAGTATTAATCGCTACGAGTGAAAATGAGTTACAAGAAATTGTGGACATTATAGTGAAAGAAAGCAAAAATAAAGGACTCAGCCTTAATAGTAAAAAGACAGAAGTAATGATAACAACAAAGAAAAAGTCATCACCACAGTGCACAATAAAGACAAGTGGAACAATATTAAAACAGGTAAATAAATTTAAATATTTAGGAACATCAGATGGTAGATGTACAAAAGAGGTGAGGTGTAGAATGGGTCAGGCAAAGGCAACTCCCCCCCCCCCCACCCAAAAAAAAATGAGGAAAATACTATGCAATCCATTTTTGACAATAGAAACAAGAAAAAGAGTTCTTAAATGTTATGTAGAGCCAGTCTTAACATATGGGTGTGAAGCATGGACAATAGGACAACAGACAAGAAAACCACTGGAGAGCCGTAGAAATGTGGTTTTACAGAAGAATGTTGAGAATACCAGGGACAGCTAAGAAGCGTAATTTAAAGTTCTGAAAGAGGCGAAAGTAAAAAGAGAGCTAATTTCCAATATTAGGAAGAAACAGTCATAATTTTTTGTGACCATGTAATGAGAAGGAAACAGATGTAATATATTGCAGCAACTGGAAAAATCGACGGACGAAGAGAGAGAGGGAAGCAGAGAGAAAAGATTTCAGACAGCTTAAGAGAATGGCTAGGCAAAAGGTCAACAACAGAAATGATAAATAACTGTCGAGATCGAAAGTTGTGGAGAGACATGATCATCGACGCCAGCAGGCCCAGTACTTGATGATGATGATGATCCCTACAGTCCCGCTTTTCTTTCGCAGAAAAAAATCCAGTACTCATTTAAGGTCGAGTAAACCTGGAAGCAGTCAATCAGAATCGAACCAGACTTTTAGTGTCAGTAGTAGCCCACCCAGTTCACTAACCACTGAGCAGCATCGGGTCCATTATACTTTAAAGATGTCTGAGTTATTATCCTTACCTCCCCTTTCTCTCTCTCTCTCTCTCTCTCTCTCTCTCTCTCTCTCTCTCTCTCTCCCACACCACCCCCCTCCCATAAAAAAATATGCAATTTAATATTTTTAATAAATATAAATGAAGTGAAAAAATAATATTTAGAACAGAAATAACTTATTGTTTAATACGGACTACTCGTCGTGAAAAGATTATGGTTATTTGTTAACGTGGCACGTGAATGTGGTGATCTGACAGCGTGGCACGTGAAAAGATGCTGATGATTTGACAACGTGGTTGTGAGAATATCCTGGTGATTTGACAACGTGGCACGTGAAAAGATGATGGGGAAAACTGTTACACAAAATCGATGGTTCTAAGGGAACATGATATCCAACGCCTCTCGAAGTGGAGCTTGAATGATGGATATGGGAGAGTACTGAAGTCATTAACTCCAAGCCTGTTGGAGAATACACGTTTGTAAACGAGACATGAATACTGTGAACATAAACCCTGCAGCCTGGGAAAAAATATCCACAGACCGCAATCTTTAGAAACACACTCTAAAGCTTTAACTCAAGACAGATTTTTAGAAGGAAAAAAAAGATAATACACAGCGAAAGAGCAGAAAAAATAACTTATCCTATGGGATCTGTAAAATCCATAATTAATCATGATTGACTGAGGTTATACTACTACTGCTACTACTACTGGAGACGTGGCTGTCATTGATTTACTTATCGCCCTTAGACAGCGAGGATTAAAAAATGTGACTCGGAACAGTAAAGAGGTTAAACATATATGGAGTTAACATGGAGGTGTGTGTACAGCAGCAATGCTCCGTAAGAGTCTTCGGTGCGCATGCCTTAGTTGTCAGCTAAGGGTAGAAAATCGAGCACCTATGGATTTGCCATGAATGCATTTACAAAAATGTATCGTCGTATATGATTTAACTGCTTCCTATTCTAACAGGTCTGTTAGAGTTTCTAAAATACAATTATTTCAAGTGTGCATTCTAAAGAGTCAAACAGTAATTAATCAATTTGATTCTTCTACTACTGTGTTCAAGTCTTTTGATTATCCGAACTTGACTTTTTGTCCGGTATAAAAATGGAGCGGTAGAGCAGCAAACATCACGACACTGATTGACCTCGTCGCATATCAGTCCTTGTGTGTGTGGGAGTGTGTGCGCGTGTGTATGTGTGTTTTTGATGATTTGTCCACTGCGTCATGCCTGGCACACTTCGTCTCCAGTAGGCTGGATCTTGGTTTGGTGTAGTTTTCCTTCTCGCAGGGCGGACGCCGACCAGGGGCTGTTGGGTCCACCCTGCCCGTGGTCTCTGAGTGTTCTCCCGTATACCTTGTCGTCTTTCGGTCGTTACACTTATGCAGCCGTTCTTTGTTTTGTGGATGTCCACAGAGAATATTACTCAACCCAAGTTTAGCCACGGAAGTTAGAGAAAAAATGGTCATCAACCATTCTTAATATAGTCTCTCTCTCTCTCTCTCTCTCTCTCTCTCTCTCTCTCTCTCTCTCTCTCTCTCTGCGATCAGGACTCAATCAGAGTAGGATTCCAGACTCTCACATGAAGTCAGCTGTCAGGTTAAGTGTGTTGATCGCCCCCACAGACATAACATCACAATTAGAGTCTGCCAGATCCACTTTGATTGAACACCCGTTAAAACGTTGCACTGTGTTCTGCGCCGATGGCCCAGTGCATCCGATTTCAGCCAGCATTTTATTCAGGTTTGCTTTCCTTAGCCTTTGATTGTCCCCAATCTTCCTGACAGGCAGCAGATTGTCTTTTCTGTAGGAGGATTGTGCCCTTAGATGGTCGGCCCTCCCAGGTTTACGAGCACCATCTGCCCGAGTCACTAGAGGTGACTAACACAGACATGCACACACAAAGATATGAGATGTGACTAACAGTGACATGCACACAGCGATACGAGGCATAACTAACACTGACACACATCAAGATATGAGTATGACTAACACAGACATACACGCAAAGATATGACACATGACTAACATAAACTTGCACACAAAGATATGAAATATGACTGACATAGACATGCACACACAAAGATCTGGCACATGCCTAACATAGACATGCACGCAAAGATATGAGATATGACTAACATAGACATGCACACACAAAGATATGAGATGTGACTAACATAGCCATGCACACACAAGGATATGAGATGTGACAAACACAGACATGCACACACAATGACATAATAACTGGGAAACAGTCAAGCACATATTTAGGAGCCACGAAAATGTGCATTTACAGAATAATTTGTTCATAAAATGGACTAATGAAACGCGTAATCAGTATGTTCTAAAAGGGGCCAAGCTAAAAAGCTACTTCTTGTCAATATCGAAAGAAAACGATTACCATGTTCTAGTCACGTGATGCCCTAGGAGAACTTGAAAAATGGACGAACACCTGGTTATTACCAATTAACACCAAAAAAAACTACATATACAATTTTCAGCCTATCAAGAAACACACTCTCCGCTAACTTGATGATAAAAGAACATACACTTCCTATTGACCAAAACCCAACATATATCGGCGTCACCATGAATCGCAGAATGACTTGAAAAAATCAGATAGACAAAGATAGGCAAGCAAAAAAAACCAGAAAACGGACTAATATTATGAAGAAATTGGCAGGAACGGACTGGGGAGCAGACAGCAATATCTTGAAACGACTATACGTAGGAAGAGTCAGACCAGTTCTAGAGTATGGAGTCACAGCCTGGACTATGGCTTCCAAATCACACCTTAGCAAAATTAACAGAACACAGAATCAAACTGCCCGTATCATCACTCGTGCTATGAAATCTACACCTATCAAAACTCTAGAAACAGTAACAGGTTTACAACCCTTAGATGACAGACGGGTCACTAAAGTATTGCAACAAGCGGAGATATATAGAAGGCTCCTTAGCCGCCCCATGCACCAAAGAATAACTGGTTTCGGAATTGTACGACTAAAGAGGAACAACTTCGCTGCAATCTCCAATGAACTAATTACTAGAGACCCAGTAATTTCCCAAACAATATCGAAACCCTTGGGCCCATCTGATATGTCTCCTCATGGGAAACATAAAATACCAGAACTTAAGGAAGATATAACAGAAATCATGAAAAAAGGCATCCAATTAGACACAGAAAGAAAACACGCAGCAGGAAAACACATAAACGATACTTACCCACAGGACTCTTGGTCCCACATATATACAGATGGCTCTGCTACAAATGCCACCAGAAATGGATGGGGATGTGTGTTCTTGACGCTGAATAACCAGGACGAGATCACCAAGTCAATAGCTACTGGGAAATTCTCAAACAACTTTAAAGCAGAAACTGAGGCCATCAGAGATGCTGCAACACTGGCTACTCAACACAAAAATAGCATGCACAATAAATTGGTGATCTTGACTGATGCACTTTCAGTACTAACTGCTCTAAAAAGCCACAGGAACAATGAACTAGATGACTTAAGAACAACCATAGACCAACTATGCAATAACTTCCAGAGAGTAGTCATTCAGTGGATACCATCACACTGTAATATACACGGGAACGAACGCGCAGTCAAATTAGCTAAAGAGGGAAGGAGACTACCACAAGAGAACCATCCGCTCAGTTATGATGAAGCCAAATGCATCCTCAAAGGTCAGTACTATGAAAAATGGAAACGAGAACACCAAAAGCATAACGAGAGTGACGGATACCATCAACTATCAAGGAGGGATCAAGTCATCATACTTCGCCTACGCACTGGCCACAATAGAATGAGAAATCACATGTTCATCAAATTCAAAATAGGCACAACCAGCCTATGCCACTGTACACTGGACAATATGACTACAAAACATGTTCTACAGGATTTCCCCCAGTACACAGACCTGAGAAGAGCAATGTGGTCCACGCCCACCTCCCTGGAAGAGAAACTATATGGGGCAATCGAGTCACTTAAACAGACAGCTGACTTCATGAGAGAGTTTTGAATCCTACTCTTATTGAGTCTTGATCGCAGAGAGAGAGAGAAAGAGAGAGAGAAAGAGAGAGAGAGAGAGAGAGTCACGTGATGTGAACCTACTAATCGGTTGTGATCGCTAATGTTTAACCTATTCAGTAAATTAAAAAAGTAAAGTACCCCCGTCACGCCAAGTGGCCTATAGGGAATATGGTGTTAGTGACCATAAATTTTACAGACCTTCGGCACATGATTTTTGGAGTAATGTGGTCGGTATTACGCCCGTGCCGCTTCACTTTCCCAGAAAAAAATCTGGTACCCATTAAAGGCTGGATGAACCCGGAAGCCGTCGGTTGGGATCGAACCCTTCCCCTTGTCCTTTGTAGTCCAGTTCACTAACCACTTGGCTATCGCGGCTCCCTAACCTATTCAGTACTTTTCTTTTTCGTCTTTTTTCTGGCGGTACCGGCACCATTGTTTATATTAAAATTCCAATTTATTTACAGTAAAAATATACTTCGTTGTTTTCGTGAATATCTTCAATATAATACATTCCCACACATACCATTATCTCTAAAGTACATTTTGGACATAATTGCAATATCTTCAATATAATACATTCCCACACATACCACTACCGCTAAAGTACACTTTGGACATAATTGCAATATCTTCAATATAATACATTCCCACACATACCACTGCCGCTAAAGTACACTTTGGACATAATTGCAATATCTTCAATATAATACATTCCCACACATACCACTGCCGCTAAAGTACACTTTGGACATAATTGCAATATCTTCAATATAATACATTCCCACACATACCACTGCCGCTAAAGTACACTTTGGACATAATTGCAATATCTTCAATATAATACATTCCCACACATACCACTACCGCTAAAGTACACTTTGGACATAATTGCAATATCTTCAATATAATACATTCCCACACATACCACTGCCGCTAAAGTACACTTTGGACATAATTGCAATATCTTCCAGTGAATGTGAAAGGGGTTTCTCCCAGAAAAGAACCTTCTAGGTCATCATTGCTTGTACGGACAACCTCTGCATTGATGTTCATCAGAATAGTGGGTCCTCCTCTTATCAAATTAAATCCCAGCAAATTTGTGGATTATAGGGAGCCGCTATAGCTCAGTGGTTAGTGAACTGGACTACAAAGGACAAGAGGTTGGTTTCGATCCTGACCGACGACTTCCAGGTTCACCAAGCTTTAAATGGGTACCGGATTTTTTTCTGGGAAAGGAAAGCGGCACGGGCGTATTACCGACCACATTACCCCAAAAATCATGTGCTGAATGTCTGTAAAATTTATGGTCACTAGCACCATATTTCCTATACGCTACTTGGCAGGACGGGGCACTTTACTAATTTGTTTAAATATGGGAATACATAGCTACTCCGAGGTCGTCATTCTGCTGTTGCTATCAAAAGTAATAAACGAACGAATGAAGACGACGATGGTATATCTTATGATATGTTGAGAGTGTAGAAGTAGATATAACAACATATTCAGGGTGAGTACCGGCACACTTTTTTCCCCAGAAAAAAACATAGAACTTACTGCTTGCACAGATAGGTAAGCAGTACACTATGTGTGTGTTGTTCCCCCTGCCTTGTCGGGCAGGGTCTACGGAGATGCCAATTCTAGGGAGGTAAAATCAAACAGAAAATCTCGAGCAAAGACCCTAAGATAGTTTATTGTTCTTGTGCAGATATTTTCCGGCATCTCCTATAGTCAGATTGCTATCAAACGTAGCACTGTTGTGTTCCTTTTCGATGAATTCATCATCATCAAGTACCGGGCCTGCTGGCGTAGGTGATCATGTCTTTCCACAACTTCCGATGTCGGCAGCTATTTATCGTTATTTCTATTGTTGTGGCGATTCATGACTGTACACAGAATTTACGACGGTGGCTTTCTGTTGCCATCCGTCGGTTTGTTTACGGTTGGCTCCGCTAGCCTTTGACTAACAAGTCTCACCCACAAGGCAGTGGGGTTGTTTTACTTCGGGGTACCTTCCCTTAGCCTTTTATTCTCCCGTGTTTACCTGCAAGGCAGCAGGGCAGCCACAGGTTGTACTGTTTACTGCATACAGTAGCAGGTAAAATTACCCGACCTGACAAAATTTTCAATGAACTAATATCAAAATGTAGGTTTTAAAGACAGAGCTACACAGAATCTCCACACACACCATGCCACGGCTTGTGTTATGGAAAGATCACTTCCTTTCTGTGTTTGCTCTTGAGGGACCTACTATAACTATTCTATTTATCTCTTTAGAAAGAAACGCATATTATTTAATTGAAGCAAACGGTAGAAGGTCAACAACAGAAATTATTTTTTTTTAAATTGTCGAGATCGAGAGTCGATATGATCACCTACGCCAAGAGGCATAGTACTTGATGATGATGATGATTGTGCAACCATTCATTAAATTTCTAGTATAAAAAAATATAGTTGTGTGTGTTCATTAGTTTATTTTCACATTCACTGATGATATTACACTTTGTATACAGAGCTTTGGAAAATGGTAAACTGATCATCAGAAATGTCATACCATCGAGTAAGTGTTTCGACCCATTAGCTTCTTGGCGATACAAGGAGTCGATGACTACCTAATTCAATATAGTGCAACTATTTATTTTTAAAATCGAACATAGTTCAAACTCAATGTTGTTTTAACTCTTTCCGTACGTTCCAACGCACCATGCGCCATGCCGATTTCGGACATGTACTTTTAGCCGCAGAGTGTGTCACTCTCAATTTGATTAGAGTAAACTGTCATCAAACCATATTCTTTTTACATATCGTGTATCATCTTGGTATTGGTGAAATCTAATTCCTTGATTAATTATCTAAAAACTCATATATAATATGTTAAGTGTTATATAAATATAAACATGTAGATTAATATTTGAAAACATGAACAATTTTCTCTCTGAAATCTCTACCGCTAAATTGATAACATCATTCTGAGCTGAAAGAGTTAATATGTAAATCAATTCTTTGCCTTTCTTTTCCTAATAAAAATAATATAATTGTTTTGTGATGTATTTATGGTCTCTCTCCATAGGACAAGTACCTTCTAGCCTCAATGATCATGCTGTCCGCTGTTTGTACGTGGCATGGAATCGTTACCACGCTGATTAATAACAAACTGTCAGCGGATTACATAGAGAACATTGTCCTTGGATGTTTAGGAGTGGTTTATTTGGTTTACAATGTTGGATTCTGCATAATGATATATGTGTTTGTAAGTATTGATGTTTGTAAGTTTTAATGTTTGTAAGTATTGATGTTTGTAAGTTTTAATGTTTGTAAGTATTGATGTTTGTAAGTATTGATATTTGTAAGTTTTAATGTTTGTAAGTTTTGATGTTTGTAAGTTTTAATGTTTGTAAGTATTGATGTTTGTAAGTATTGATGCTTGTAAGTTTTAATGTGTGTAAGTATTGATGTTTGTAACTATTGATGTTTGTAAGTATTGATGTTTGTAACTATTAATGTTTGTAAGTAACATCAGATGGAAGATGCACAACAGAAGTAAAAAGCAAAATAGCTCTGGCTAAATAGCTTTTCAGAAAATGGAAAAATTCTCATGCAACAAATATGTCAATAGAAGTGAGAAAGAGAGTTCATCTGTGCTATATAGAACCAATTCTGACCTATGGAAGCAAATCATAAACAGTAAACAAATAAATGAAAAAAACGATTAGAGACCACAGAGGTGGAATTTCTCAGAAAAATGTTGAAAGTTTCCTGGACAGCTAAAAAGACCAACGAGGAAATTCTCAGAGACCAACACAAAAAGAGAGCTCTTAAAAAACATCAGAAAGAAACAATCAACATTTTTCGGGCACATCATGAGAAGAGGAAAGTTGCAATACTTGGTTACAACTACCAAATTACAGGGAAAGAGAGATCGCGGACGACACATAGAGAAAATACTTACATAGCTTGGTGTCGTGGCATGAAAGACAGTCAACAGAACTGATACAATGCACGGTGGATAGAAGATTGTGGAAGGACATGATCGCCTACGCCAACCGGTATGGCACATGATGATGATGACGACAGTGTAATATTTATACCGACTTCTTTTTCAACGTTCAGTTTCATATGCTCAGCATATTATAAAGAAGCATTAACCGCCTATCTGAGTAGTAGTTAGAAGGAGGTCATCATGAGCTCCCTATAATTTCTCTGCAAATTGTCGATCTTGGCGCTAGATTTCAATTCTTATTTCTCTGTACATCTCACATATATTGAGGATATTTTGTGGAGTCTGTACCACATGACGTTTAGAATGGGAAGATGTAGTTATTTGCATTCTGTATTGGTGACAGTTAAGACTATGGTTCTCTGATAGGAGACTGAAGATTAAGGTTATTGAGAACCAAATGTTTACAAAAGCTATGAACTTGAGGACACTAATTTACAATTTCATGCCATATAACTCTTCCAAAGGCAACAAAATAATTCCGAGATTAAAGCGTTAAAGCGTGTTTCCGACAATCAAATGTAGACTACACTAAGGGTAGGCATAAAAGTTCTTAGTCATTCCATGAGGTATCACAGGGAATACAAGCTGATGGTTCTATTAGCTTGCAGTTTACACACATTCCAGGGCTGTCATCCAAGTCACTCCCTATTAACTTCTGCAAAACCTAGCTCTGCAAGCTCGTGGTACAGAGAAGGGATAGTTGGGTATTTGTTTCTGCTCTTAGGGAAACTGCTTTTTCTCACCCATTTTCTAACTCACCGATCCTGATGACAGCAGGCATCCAAGAGCCCTTTATGCAACAAAATACAACACATTATGTAAATATCACACATGTCCTGAACATACTCCAGAGGTGTGCAACCTTTCATATGCCATATGTCAGGCAGGAAAAAAATTAAGATGATGTAAGCCAGATACTGTTACCTATTGAAGCCTTTACATAACTTATATGACTCGGTATTGAAGCCTTTATATAACTTATATGACTCGCTATTGAAGCCTTTACATAACTTATATGACTCGGTATTGAAGCCTTTATATAACTTATATGACTCGCTATTGAAGCCTTTATATAACTTATATGACTCGCTATTGAAGCCTTTACATAACTTATATGACTCGGTATTGAAGCCTTTATAAAACTTATATGACCCGCTATTGAAGCCTTTATATAACGTATATGACTCGCTATTGAAGCCTTTATATAACTTATATGACTCGCTATTGAAGCCTTTATATAACTTATATGACTCGCTATTGAAGCCTTTATATAACTTATATGACCCGCTATTGAAGCCTTTATATAACTTATATGACTCGCTATTGAAGCCTTTATATAACTTATATGACTCGCTATTGAAGCCTTTATATAACTTATATGACTCGCTGTTGAAGCCTTTACATAACTTATATGACTCGCTATTGAAGCCTTTACATAACTTATATGACTCGCTGTTGAAGCCTTTACATAACTTATATGACTCGTGTACATACACAAGCAGTTCTAGCATATGAATTATATTATTGATAGAAAGTGGATGACAGGAAAAGGGGTGCAATAAGAGTGAGAGGTGGGAGAGGGAGGAAATAAAGAACATTGATTATAAATAAGTGTCTTACAAATTTATATAAGAGGGATGTGCTTGAACTAGTCACACAAGCCTGTCTAAATCTGATTGTATTTGACTAGCCTCAATGCACCATGCATTTTCCAAAATTATTCTTTGGCCAATTTTGTGTCACTAGAAATAGCTCATGCAAACTTCATTTGAATGTTTAACTGCATTGAAAAATACATTTTATTGACTTTTTAAAGATTTAAATGAGCAGTTTTATCCTAAACATTTCATATATATATATATATATCTATATATTTCTCATAAGTGAACTGTAACTTTCTTGTTTGCCTTTAAAGCTGCCTTTAATTTTAGTATTTTTTCAGATCATCGCCTTTGAAATTACAAGTTAAACACATAGGGTTATCACAACATGGAATAAAGTATAATACAAGATCCGTCTTTCCTGGAAAGTGCTAAATTTTTTATCCTCTTTCTTTTAGTTGCTTGCCAGCGTCATTGGTAACAAAGTGGTGACACACTAACGTTTAATGATTTTCTTATTAAAATGCACCCACAATCCACCTCCAACCCTGCACTTCTTCTTCTGACTCATACAATAGCCAAGGCTGCTTCACCCTTTCTGATCTCCCAGACCTGCTGGCCGTAAAAAAAAGAACTGTTGGCGGCTATGTATTTTTTTTATAGATACAGGTCTTCAAAAATATGTTGACTCTGAACACATGTTCAAATTTAAAATCATTTCCTTTTAATCGACATGGTTAAAAGGAAATGATTTCTTTGAATCTTTTTAAATTAATCAACAGGGTTAAAAAGCATAATTATGTTAATTGAACTTTACAAACAAAGAATATTTATATATGTCTGACATTTTTAAACACTGTTTGTTTAAACGCAGGGGCTGAGGTATATAGTAATTTTCAAACAATCTCGCAGGCCCGACAAAATTGCATGATGAGCCAGGTCTGGCTCTCTAGCTGAAAGTTGCACACACCTGACATAGTCTGACCAAGATGTATGACAATTATTTCTCCACATATATGGACTTCTTCATATTATACACACATTACGTAGCATGCTGTAAAAGACTCATATTTTACCACAACAGACAACAGTTATTTTTATATTGTGATGTTTCATTATAATGCAGTTAACAATAAGGCTTTGTAATTGTATTATTTCCTCTTGACTTATCTTTTTTCTTTCTTTTTTTTTAAATAAATTTTCCAGCCATGCAAGAAACGTCGGATAATGGCACAAAAAGACAAAGAGCATTACAAAGTAAGTTGTAGTGTTGATTTCAAGGAGTTATCTAATTTTTCTTTACATAACATTCCTTTAATTTTCTGAAATATTTAATTTTATATAGGCCTACATAACAAATTGCTTTAATTTTCTAGAATCAGTTATCTAATTTTTATATACATAACATTGCTTTAATTTTCTGAAAATGGTTATCAAAATTTTATATAAGCCTATGTAATATTGCTTTAATTTTCTGAAAATAGTTATCTAATTTTATATAGGCCTACATAATATTGCTTTAATTTTCTGAAAATAGTTATCTAATTTTATATAGGCCTACATAATATTGCTTTAATTTTCTGAAAATAGTTATCCATACCTTCCATATTTTTTTAAAGGCAAATCTGTTCACTAGGCGGATAAATTGCTAAAAAATTTTGAAGAAAAAAAAACCTTACAAGTTCACCCTGATCCACGTAGTATAACTGAGTTTGCACCGTTAGCACCGTCTTTTTGACTCCCTTCTTATCATGGCACAATCCAATCAGCCTCAGACTATGTCTTCTTGGTTATCTCAAACCACAACTAATTTTTGTTACTAAATTGTAGTGATATCTACATTTTTTATTAACTATGTGTCCCCATAAAGCATGATTTGTTGGACTGTATTTATAGTCCATCTAAAATATAGGGAATCATAGGAGGAAGAGATATGTACTACAGCACTCAGAAAAAAATGACAAATAAACAACAGTAAAAAAACAAAGAACAATATATGGTCCGAAGCAGGATCGAACCCGTACTCCATGGCCCTCGTGGCAAGACGGGTTAGATCCTGCTTCGGACCATATATTGTTCTCTGTTTTTTTCTGTTGTTGTTTATTTGTCATTTTTTTCTGAATGCTGTAATACATACCTCTTCTTCCTATGATTCCCTGAATTATCGCCTCAGAAGTTACCCTCCATAATAATATTAATTTATTATTATTTGTCTCCATCTAAAATATACATTAGGTATGGTTTGATTGGCTAACACACATATAAACAGAATTATTATCAGAATTCTACATAATTTTTTTTTTTTTTAATTATATGTGTAGATCATTTTTATGAGAAATTTTCCCTTACAAATTGCCTTGTAAGGTTTACAGGTCCTTTTTTAAAAAAAACCCCTTACAAATTAAGATAAATCATTACAATATGGAAGGTATGTGTTATCTAATTTGTATATGCATTACATTGCTTTATTAAACCTGAAATATTAATTCATATTAGCAATACTACAATTTCTAAAATTATATTATTAATGCTGATTTCTATAAACCAGCAAGAGCAACGTTTTATTACATGAACTAATAACAGTAATATTGCTTCAAGCTTAACATAAAAATATTATATACACATACTTTGCTATTTTTTCATTATGATAAGTGAATGGAAAACATATAATGCTCAGCACCATTACATGAGCTTACCAAAAGGCAAAAAAAAAACTTTTTGATTAGCAGGTCTTTATCAAGAGTATTGTGTATTTGATGCATCTAATTTGGGACAGGTTGTCAAGCAATACCACAAATGTTAAATTGTGAAAAACAATACTAGATTATCATTGGCCTGGAAAAAAAAAACATGCGCTGAAAGAAATAGGTTTTCACAAAAATGTACAATTTGATGAGATCTATGTCAATATAGTGGTTAGCGCACTCATTTGTTGATTATATGTTCTGGGTTTAATTTCCCTGTGTGGAGATATTTTTTAATAAACAGCATGGCATTAGTATTCACCCAACTTCTAAAAATTGGTACCACAGATTTTCTCTGGGAAAAGTAGGGAGGCTAGTATGATACTAAACCAAATGGGAGAATGGACATTGAAAATCTAGGCAGTTACTGTATTCTCCCTCTACTCCTCCAGGCAATTCAACAGGTACCTTACACTTTTTTAATTGTAACTAAACTCAGATGTAAAGATGCCTGTGTGGAGTCCCAGGTTTATTGTTCTTGTTACTGAATCAGCAGTCTGTGCATTATGACTTTCTTTGATGCAGCAAAATATATTGTTGTGGAGAAAATGAATTTCCTACCTGCCACAGGTTGGTGCCTGAGTCATTAATGGTTTAAACTCCTGATCAGAAAGGGCTGGTTTTAATTCCCACAAACAGCACATTTTTTTTTTTTTGATCAACAAGACACCAAGATTCAACCTCTTAAAATTTGTACCAGATAGTTTTTTTTCAGGGATTTTACAGTAAAAATATGAGATAAATAGTAGACAAAAGAGGAACTGAAGTCAATAGTCACAATGTAAACAGTATGTGATATGCAGATGACACAGTCTTAATACCAGGAACGGAGAGTGAACTACAAGAAATGATAGACATAATAGTAACAGAAAGCAACAAGACAGGTCTAAGTCTGAATAGTAAGAAAACAGAAGTAATGTCATGTCAAAGAAACAATCATCACCATCATGCAACATAAAAATAACAGGACAAATCTAAAGCAAGTGCAGAGCATCAATACTTGGGCACAATTGGTTATTGGTTATTGGTTATGGAAGGTCTCGGTATCACTGCAAACGAATTAAAATCCATAATTGCGCAACCGCCTGTGCCAGTGGAATCATCCGAATTACTAACTCATCTCCCAAACAAAGAAAGGTAACTGTAGTCCCCATCGTAGCAGTCTCAGCACACACCAAAAGACATAAGGCGAAACCACGCAGAAAGTGAACACAGTCAACTGTTCCCTGTCATACGATATAATCCTTCATCGTAAACAATTGGGACATCGAAACATGATCAAAATGGATGAAACACACATCTCACAGTGTGCACAGAGCACTTAACTCAGTAGCTCCTGCAACAAGCCGGACTTGGAATATGAGGAAACTGCAACAAGGAACACCCTTCAGACATAGCCTTCAACGGTTCCTGCCGCCTATCCACCATATACCATGGAAGTTCACATCCTCCCGAAACTTATGATCGTCATATTGAGAACCAAAAAATGTATAGCACAATGTTACTTGGGCACAATAATAACATCAAATGGAAAATGCACCACAGAAATGAAAAGCAGAATAGCACAGGCAAAAGTGGCATTTCAGAAAATGAAAAATATCTTGTGCAACAGCATAAGTCTGTGTAGAAGTAGAAAAATTCATCAGTGCTATATAGAGCCGATTCTGAACTATGAAAGTGAATCGTGGACTGTATACAAATAAAAAGACGATTAGAGACCACAGAGGTTGGATTTCTCAGAAGAATGTTGAGAGTTCCCTTGGACAGCTGAAGTGACCAACAAGGAAATTCTCAAACAGGTCAACACAAAAAATGGAGCACCTAAGAAACATCAGAAGGAAACAATCAACATTTTTCAGGCACATCATGATTAGATAAATATTGGAGTACCTGATTGCAAGTGGCAAAATACAGGGCTAGAGAGATCATGGATGACAAAGAGAGAAGATACTAAATAGCTTGGTGTCATGGCATGGAAAACAGTGAATAACAGAACTGATATGATGCACTTTGGATAGAAAATTATGGAAAGACTATGCCAACTAGTGTGGCACATGATGATGATAGCTACCCTGATTTTTAAAGTGAATTAGAATGAAGAAAACATGAGCATAATAAGAGACAATGATGCTTTCTAAAGCCCAGGTGGTAAAATGGTTAAAGTGATCAACTACTGACCAGGTGAGTTCAAGTTCAACTTTCAAGTGTGGCCATTATTTTTTTTTCAAATTGATAAAGAATTTTGGTTCCACTAACCTCTGAAATATGCACCAGATATTTTCTCAGTGAAAAAAAAAATATTGGATAGGTGATGTGATGTCATAAAGACGATGGTCATATGTTGGACATGTGATGAGAAGAGATAATAACCAAATAGCAAAGCAAGCCCTCATATGGGAAACAACAAGTAAGAGAAAAAGAGGAAGACCCAGAGAGACACTGAGAAGAACATTGATGAGAGAGGCAAGAGCAGCATTATTCGGCTCCCTCAATGAGATAGAGCTGCTTGCACAGAACAGAGACAAATGGCGAGATTTGATATAATATCTTTAATAAAAGAATTTAAAACTGGTAGAACAAAAATTCAGATAAGAGAAGGAGTATCTTGGTCTACGCCCTATGGGCCAGCTACGGCTCGAAAGGTCAATAGATAGATAGATAGATGTGACGTCGGCCACATCTCTCATAAATGTGCTGTGCGCTATGGGCACAAACACCATATCCACCCATACATCAGTTGGCAAAAAGAGTATCATTAAATATTCTATTATTTAACATTATCAGGGGGAGCTAGAATGGTAATAACGCCAGCACATAAAAAGAACAATTGATAGAACAATTAACTATGCTCTTGACAAAGACCTTTCAATTAAAAAGCATGAATTTTATCTGTTAATGTAAAGAATTGTTGAGCGCTCAAAATGTTTTCTGCCATCATAGATAATCTTTTTTACAACATAGATAATCTAGTTTACAACATAGATAATCTAATTTTCATTGTAATTTAACTTATTAAAGTTTTTTATTCTTGTATATGGGACCATCATCACTGCACTTTGACAGTGTCCATCCCCAATTTCTTGTCCGATCATTCATAAAGCTCTCAAAGAAGTGTACAAAATACGTGGCACTGGTGAAGGTCCCTTATATAAATACATGTATCATTACTTTAGTACAAATTACTTATATCTGCAAATTACATTCATTTTCAGGTTTATGAAAGTGATAAAGAGTTGAGAGGAAAAAGGGGGAAAACTTCACATTCTCATTAATTGTCTCATCTGTGTTGTCGTTAAATTTCTCAGACTATCATCAAGTGTTAATAACTTTTAATCATACATCACAAAGTGATTGCTTGTTTATGTACATTAAGTGTCATAATTTCCATGTAATCATCTTGGGTGTAATTTGTTCAAATGACAAGTGTAATCTGTGTTATATTTCCTTCACAAAAGCTATTTGCAGCTGGAAAAATTGGAATTAATCATTAGCAATGGAGCAAGGAGAAAAATTTAGATGGTCGTTAAATATTTATGGAAAAGATCTAAGAAAATAACTGATGAGAATTTGAGCTGATCAAAAATGAATAATATAAAGAAACATTAAGTATCTTCACAAGAACTTCAAGCACACTTAAATCAAAGGCTAGAAGAGGCAAAACTAGATGAGCTTTAAATAGCATTCACATGCTTCACAAGTTTGCATATTGGCTTCTGCATTTTTGTTATTTAGTGTAACTATATATTTACCAATTCTACTAAAAATGAGTTGACAATGTGATTATCTCTTAAAATTAGATATCTTTTAGACACAAGATATTTGTAGGTATTTTCAAAATGTTTGAAATTCATATCATTCAATATATTGAGCTTGTCATTTGCAAATTTTGAATATTTTAATAACCATACATGAAAAAAAGTGATAATTTATATTCATTACATAAATAATTGGATATTAAAATAATGGATTTTTCTTTCATAAAAACAGACCAATAAGGAATAAATAATTTATTCATATCATGATCATATAAACATGTCACCAATTTGTTTGTAATTTTGTAGATTTCATTGCATTTTTAACTCATTCTTAAATTCTCTGGTATATAATAAATAACATTTTGATGAAATATAACAAAAATTAAAGGCATAAAGCTCTAGGCTGTGAAGTTTAAAAATGTAGAATAATAGTATCTTTAAAACCTGAAAATTCTGTAGATAAACTATTAAAATATCTATTGTTTTTTCGCATTATTCTGTTAAAGTTTAAAGTATCTTAAGTAGATAATTGCAAGAATGACAAACATTACAGATGAAAATTAATCTCCTATGCAAGAATTTATGCAAAGCTATGAAGCATAACCCAGATATGTCAACTCTGCAGAATCTAATTCTGATTAATTTTATTTTGTTGTCTCTTAACCACTGACCTACAACAATCCTTTGGCTGACATTCCTTGTGCTGTACCACACAAAAAAGCAACACAATTTCTCCACTCAGCTTGGGTTGTTGCCATCTTAATTGAATGATCCTCTTCTCCATCCCTCAATAAAATCAAATCGAATGCTCTTTGGTAATCTCATCTGGAGACGTAAGCTATAGACAAGGTCTGTGTACTTTCTAAAATTATTTTCTCTACTTCATTCCAGTAATGGTCAGTGTCTTTGAGATTTCATGATTTTTTCTTTACTTTGACAGTTTATCATTTTTTATTTACTTAATCTGTCATCTCTCCAGGGTCCACTGATGAATAGTACATACTAAGCAATAATCCAAATTAAATAAATACTATTCCTCACTAAGGAATCCCCAATGTGCTATCTTCTCTCTCTGTCTCTATAATTAAGCCTTATTAAATACTGTGCGTCTTTACTTTGACAGTTTATCATTTTTTATTTACTTAACCTGCCATCTCTCCAGGGTCCACTGAAGAATAGTGCATACTAAGCAATAATCCAGATTAAACAAATACTATTCCTTACTAAGGAATCCCCATTGTACTATCTAAGTTTGCGCTCTTGAGTATGAACATTTTTTTATTATTCTGAGGTCTTCAGCTTATCTGGGTTTGACTGTATGTGTAAAAATGGTCCCATAATGGCAATTGTGTACCCAAATAGTACAATATGTATGCCTCTGAAGTAGATGACATCGCTTTGTGGTTCTCTGAAGAATCAACGTTAAAATAATTAAAATACTCCACATTCTCTCAGTGTGATAGCTTTAAACAGATTTATTAAATATTTTTTAATTTGTCAAACAATTGTTTGTTGTTGGTTGTCATATTTAATTTAGCATATTCAATTTATGTACTAAAACAGACAATTATATTGATGATAGTGTACACAAAATTATGATTTAGTATTAGTACAGTATGAGTACAATAAATTATGAATACAATTTAAACACATTATTTTAGATTTCATGACCAGTATATTAAAATACTACATTATTATTCACCTCTTAAAATTAATTATTTTCAATTTTGAGCTGTTATAAATGTTGATATATAAAAACCTCTGTTTACAATCATAATCACATACCTTTTTACATCCCTTTACAAAGGAGAAAAAGACTTACATAAAAGCATAACATACCCTAATGAATAAACTAAAAAAGTAATACACCATAAACTTCTTTTCTTTGTTTTTGTCCAAAAATTACTCTTTCTTATCTGTTCTTAAAACAAAATGGACATGAAGTGAGCATAGACACATTGTTTTCTGGCTTACAGCAATGTACACATTAAACAATGGGAAAACTTTAAATATCTATGAAAAGATCAGATCCGTGAGAAACAGAACAGAACTGTATGACCCCACAGAAAATTTGAATGATTAAAATAAAAGAGAGCCAAATAAACTCAAATTATTGTTACAAAGATGAAAACAGTAGTTATAGCAATAAAACAACATGCAATAAAAATATATGAATGGCGAAAAAAAGAACAAAAATGACAAAATACAAAATGAACCAATCGCCATAAAATCTTAAATAAAAAAGCCTTAAGGACAACAAAGAATTAGACAGGTGGTCTGATGGTATAATAACTGAACTATTAAAATCTTCCCGAGACATAGGTATTATTTGGCTACATAGACTATACAACATGGTATGGATAAAAACAGAAGGGCCCCTTGATTGGACGAATGCAACTCTATTACCCATATGGAAGAAGAAGAGCAGTAAATTTGACTGTAACCAAAATAGGTGAAATTCACTGCTATGTCACGCCTGTAATATAAATTGTAAAAAATAGAGAAGAGACTAAGACTCAGAAATTAATAACTACTAAAAGAGGCACAAATGTGGTTTTGGATGGATAACAATAACAATCAGACAAAATGCCTAATACAGATAGAAATACACATGAAAACCATGTATGGTCACAGCAAAGGTGGATTAGATACAAAATTAGGATGTTTCACCTTTGCAAACATAACAATACTACATAAAGAACCAATGTTTCAGCTGAAAGGTCTGCAACTGAAATGATAACAAACAAAACATGATATAAATCCTTTAAAAAATGTAAGAAATCTAAAGAGTGACCAGAGTCATTTAACACCATAGCATGGCCAGTTAGTTTTAGGCATTTTTTGGTGTAGAAAAATCAGTTCAACCTCAGCTTATGTCTTCTAGGTCATATAGACTGCAGTTGTCATTCAAAAATTGTTAGCTAAATCTACATTTTACTTTATTTGTGTATGTAGCGTGTCTTATTGGCCTCAATGTTTATAAGCCATTTCAAATTAAGGTTTGGTACAATTTGATTGCCTGGCATGAAAGAATTATTTTCATAATTCTGCATACATTTCATTTTCATAAAATTTTATGTGTAGACTTATTTTAATATCAACAAGGTGCAGGTCACACAAATGGCCGGTTTTTCTCTTACAAATTGCCTACAAGTTACAAGTTCATTGTTTTTAGATAAACCCTTATAAATTGCCTACAAGTTACAAGTTCATTGTTTTTAGAAAAACCCTTACAAATTGCCTACAAGTTACAAGTTCATTGTTTTTAGAAAAACCCTTACAAATTGCCTACAAGTTACAAGTTCATTGTTTTTAGAAAAACCCTTACAAATTAAGGACAACTCTTACAAGATGTAATGTATGGATTAAAAGACAGCATCACTGTACACAATAAACTGACTGATGAACATTCAGTGTCTTGTAAAGATGATGACTTGAGTGATAATTTGTATTTCGTGAATGTTATTGTGCTAATCACTCTAATAATATCTAAAAGCCATATTTCTAGCACAAAGATACCATGAGTCTTTATATCTTAACACACCAGCACAGTTTTCTATCTATATATTAATTTAAAATGATGTGAATCCATGTGACTAGATATTGATTTGAATACACCTGCAGAATTGTGTCATTTATAAAACTAGCATTCATTATATCTGTTTTTTTTTTTTGTAATATTGTCAACAATAACAACAAATCTCCTTTTCATGAAAACCTAAAATTTCCAACTTGAGTGGACAGAGTTTCTTTGTCAAAGTTATTGAAAGATAAAAGAGTGTTTATTTATCAAGCTTACCTACAAAACTGCAGGAAAAACACACAATTAAATTATATCGAAATACAGAATGTTTTCTTGTTCTCTTTCCTTTTTCTTTATCTTATTCAGTAGTAATTGGCAAAGATTTTTCTTTAAACACCAAGAAAGAAAGATGAGACAATACAAGTGAAAAATGAGTAAAGCTATCAGAAATCAATTTTGACAAAAAAATATTCTTCTTCTACTGCTGCATTAAGATGTCAAAGTTAATAAGTTCAAAGAAAACATTTATCAGCACTAGATTGAAGGCATCTCCATACGGCTTGTCCTTGTGTGGTACAGGTGATGACCGCAAGAACCTTCTCTGTTTCCATATGTTGGGCATGATTGTAGATGTTAAGGATTCATTTTGCCTGTGCCACAGTCAAATTCATCAGAAGTTTCTTTAGGGTGCTGAAAATGATACTTCAGTCTTTTATGGCCTGTTTAGAGTCTAAAGTTATTTACTTGTTTTCTCTTGAGTTTGTGATAGATGTAATTTTTCTGATAACCCTTATGTTATATATTTCGTATAGACCTATCCATTTAATTATTCCTGACAATTCTCCCTTTTTATCTGCTCATAGTTTAAACTTGTATTTAGCTGCTAAAGGTTATGACCCTCCTTTACCAGCTAGTTTGTAGCATCATTTCTAGAGATATTACAATGAGACTGAATCCACTGAATCACAAATCTTCTGCATTGCGGGCAGAGTTTGCCGAGTGATACTTTTAAATTATTGCTCAGTGCTGTAATTTATTACTCCAGAACGTCTATACAGAATACAATATTTTCCCATACAATATTTTACAGTGATAATTCCCTTCAAGAAAGTTTTGGTTGAACTTTTCAGAAGAGCTTTTGCCTCTGTCTTATAGATACTTATTTCTTATATTGATATCTTCTTCTCATATATACAAAAAGTATGCTTTTGATTGAAATAATGTTAATAAACATGACAAGCCTAAACAAAAAACCAATGTTTCAAATGAAAGATCTCCAAATGAGATTAAAACAAACAAAACAGAATATAAATCCTTAAAAATAAACAAAAGAAATCTCTTGAAACATTTTATGCCTTATCATGTATTTTACATTATGGCTAAAAGAATAGACCTTGTAAATATGAAAAAAGAAATCGATGAGAAGCTGTTAAAGGGAATCAAGCACATTTTTCACCACCTTCTGAAACAAGTAGGATGTGATATTTGCAGATTAAGCTACCAAACTCTCTGTCAAACATTGATGAGATGAATATAAGCCATGTTTAGTTGTGTTTGCTATTATAAAAGTTCATATGTTATCTATTTCTCCATCTTTATGAAATTATAAATGAATTTAACACCTTTCAAATGGTCAGTATGTGCTAAAATGGTTTTCATTGATTTTAATGTGAAAGATGGGATAAACAAAATATTCAATTCAAAGGTCATTCTAGCATTGATAGAATGGGAAGCAATAAGGCCAAGACTAATAAGAGCATCATTTAAACAACAAAAAACAAAATAAAAATACATACTCTTCAAAGCTACATATCAACCAATGATAATAATAGGAAGATTTAGTTAAAGATGAATTCTATAAACAGTTGCAATATCAGATGGATAGAACACAAGCTAAAGATATCCAGTTGACCACATATAATAACAATTTTAAATAAAAAGTTAAAATATGATGTAAAAGTATTTAGAGAAGCAGATGTGGCTTCAGATCATCTTTTTCTGTTACCAAAACTTATGCTGTAAAGGTATACTGCAATACATAAGGTAGACAGTGTTTCAATGTAGTATTTCTTAAAGAAAAAAGAATCAAAGATAAGTTTCAGTCACTGTATCAAATACCAAGTCCTCCAAAAACTAGTAAATACAATAAATATGTAAGACCATTGGAAACAGGTAAAGAATATATATAGAAGGAGACATGTAAAGAAACTCTGAGAAAAAGATAATGCAAGAATAAGGCTTGGATGACAGCAGAGACCCTGGACAAAATTAAAGAAAGAAAGGACAAGAAAGCAGACATAAATAAAAGCAAGATAGGAAGTACTAAAGCCAACACACAGGAAACTTACACAGAGGTGAACAAAGAAGTGAGAAGATGCATTAAAAGGGATAAGAGGAAATATACAGATAAACTAGCTAAAGAAGCAGAGGAGGTGGTAAACAAGGGAAATATGAAATGACTGTGCAACAGCACAAAGAAATTAGATGGAGCATACAAACAGATCAATGCCTTCGTTAAAGATAAGAAAGGAAATTTGCTTGGTAATATAAGGGAACAAATGAAGAGTTGGAAAAAGTACTTTGAAGAACTCTAGAACAGACCCAGCCCAAATAACTCTCCAGATATACTACCAGCAGAAGAAGAGTTACACGTTAACTGTGGAAAACCAAGCAAGGAAGAAATAATAAAAGCCATCAAGCTTTTAAAAAATGGTAAAGCCACACAACCAGATCAAATTCCTTTAGAAGCCATCAAAGCAGATATTAACACTCTACCAAAATGTTGTATAATCTACTAGATAAAATATGAAAGAGAAAAGAAATAACTAAAGACCGGAAAGAATGTTATATGATCAAACTATCAAAGGCAGGCAGCTTACAGGAGTGCACAAATGATGGGGGAATTATGCTGCTATCCGTGCTAGGAAAAATACTTAGCAGAATCATTCTGGAGAGACTAAAAGAAGCCATAGAGAAACATTTGAGAGATGAACACGCAGATTTTAGGAAAAACAGATCATGCACTGATCAAATAACTTTCTTACATATGACAGTTGAACAAAGCTTAGAACTACAGTCGTCCCCACTTTATATTGGATTCATAGATTATGTAAAGGTATTTGATAGTTTAGACAGAAGAATGCTTTGGAAGTTACCGAATTATTATGGAATCCCCACAAAGTTTATTAATCTGATAAAGACAATGTATGAAGGAAATGTAATGTTAGCATGAAGGGCGGCTTGCAGAAGCATTTGAAATAAGAACAGGAGTAAGGCAGGGATGCCTTCTGCCTCCATTTCTCTTTCTGCTGGCCATAGATTGGATTTTGAAATTAATGCAGAGCAACAGAAATTGAATTCAATAATTACTGACCAATCAACTTGATGTCTTAAACTTTGCTGATAAAATAACTCTCCTATCACATAATCATCAACAGATGCAAGATAAAATGAGCATACTTAATGAGAGATCACAACAGTTGGGCTGAAAATAAATAGAGATAAGACAAAAGTTACGAGAATTAATGCAGTTGGCAGGGTCTCAAGGAAAGATATCAGTCTCAAGACAGAGAGGTTGTCAGCTCAAATCAGGAAGTTGATTCAAAAAGTTGTGATTTTTAATTGTGATTTCTCACTTTGCCAGCGGTGAAAGCTGACAAACACAGTAACAAAAAAATGTGATTTGCAATAACCAAATAACAACAGAAGAAATACCTCTACTAGATGTAAAATCTTACATGCATCTGAGCAGTAAGATAGATAAAGAAGGAGGAAAAGAGGATGATACTAAAATAAGGATACAAAAAGCAAGAGGAGCCTTCATTGCACAAGGAAACTTTTGGAAATCCAAAGAAATTAGGTTCAATAGAAAAATAAAAATGTTCAACTCCAATGTTAAATCAGTCCTATTTTATGGCTGTGAAACATGGTGAACAGCAAAGATGACAATCACGAAGATACAGACCTTCATTAATGGATGTTTGCGCAGAATAAAGGGATGGAAATGGCAGGATAAAATCAATAACTTAAAACTATTGGAAAGTGCCAGTCAAATACAAGTGGACAAAGACATACAACAAAAACAATGGCTGTGAATGTCTCTCAAAGTGAGACCCTTTTTTTTTAATCCCAAGGGGAAGAGACAAAGAGGAAGACCAAAATATTCTTGGACAGGTGGAAGCAGAGATGAAGATGATGGGGAAGACATGGAATGATCTTAAAAGAATGGCAAGAAACAGAATGGTATTACCTATGCTCCACAGGGAGCTGAAAGAAAGGAGAATAAGAAGAAAAAAGGTCATACTAAGGAGGATAACACTAACGCAGAAATTAAAAGAATGTACTGTCATCTTAGACTATACCTATAGATAACAAAAACTCTCTGAGTAGCATCACCAATGATGTTCTAGCTATATTGATCAGTACAAGAAAGCATGGGAAAAAAAAAAGTTTTTTTTCATTTGTATAACGACATTACTTACAAAAAGCTTTAGTTTGCTGGATATTTCAATTAAATTTTAATAGAGCAATGATATTTTTGTTAAATTATTATTCTGATATAAATATGGTGAGGGAAGGAGGTGTGGACATGTTAGTGACATTCAATTTCTTGTAGAGGAAATGGATGCATGATGCTGGTAATACATTAACTGAAAGCAATCAATGACTTATAGCTGGCTGATGCCAATAAGATTAGTGAGTCATAACTGATCAAGATTCTACTCCATCTTCCTTGGTAACTCTGAAAAAAGACTAACTTGTCTGATCAAACAAGTAGGGATTGAATATAAAAGCAAACCAGGTATACAAGATGTGTTGTGCTGTAGTAACTTTTGATGGAATGAAAGGTGCAAAGTCACTGCTTGTAAACCACAAGACAACACAATTTATGTCCCTTAGAAATTTGTTAAAAGCCATTTGTTATGTTTTTCTTCTTCCATGTTTGCTGAATGACTACTAATCTTCACCATCTATCCTTTAAAGGATGTTAAATAGGTGTAAATGTACTCATTTGTAGTATGTAGCAACTTGCTGCATTATCTGGACTTTGAGCACAATACATAAAACTTCAGCATCACATATATAGGTAGTGAGTCGCTTCCCCTTCAATTTGTACCCACTTGGCCAGACTTGTTAGTCCTTAGCCAATTCAGGTGTGGGGAGATGGAACTGGATCTTGATCCATTATGGTTTGCTGATCCTCATACCAGAAGTAGCTGTAATATTTGTTCTAGTTTCAGCCCAGCTGCAGTTGGGTATCTTAAGCTTTTTTTAAAATTATTAATGCAATTAAAAATTAAAAAAACAGACTCATAGATGACATGTTAATATATAACTAAAATATAAATAAAATGTGAAATAAAAATTATTACTATTCTTCTTGTTACATCTTGCTACTTTATTTTTTATGTATTTTTGTTACTTATGAACTATTTTGGAGCCGCGATAGTTCAGTGGTTAGTGAACTAGACTACAAAGGACAAGAGGTTGGGTTTGATCCCAACCGACGGCTTTCGGGTTCACCCAGCCTTAAATGGGTACCGGATTTTTTTCTGGAAAAGTAAAGCAGCATGGGCATAATACCGACCACATTACCCCAAAAATCATGTGCCGAAGGTCTGTAAAATTTATGGTCACTAACACCATATTCCCTATACACCACTTGGCGTGCTGGGGCTCTTTACTTTTTTTTACTTTTATGAACTATTTCGTACAACTTAGAATCAAATAATACTTTTATACTTACTGTGAACAGTTTTTGTTAGACATTTTTTTTTTCTGTTTATCCATTGCCTAATTTTCTTTTTCATATTTATGTTTGTGAATGTGCACAAGTTCTAAAAAATTAAATAATCATTATTTTATGGAATGACAAAAATGAAGCAAATTAATAACGAGTAAACATAAAGAGACCCGTCACACCAAGTAATGTTAGGGAATATGGTGTTGACCATAATTTTTACAGACCTTCAACACATGATTATTAGGTTAATGTGTTCGATATTATGCCGGTGCCGCTTTACTTTCCAAAAAAAAAATCAGGTACCCATTAAAGGCAGAGAGAACCTGGTAGCCATTGTTCTCTCGTCCTTTGTAGTCCAGTTCACTAACCACTGAGCTGGCGCGACTCTTGTGTACATATTTATATATATATATATATATATATATATATAGGATTATATATATTTGTGAGCTTATGCTTGGGCATATAAAGTGAGCAAGAAAGAGAGAGAGATAGCACTTGCATCTTATATACATAAGAAAGGGTAACTATGGGTCATTTAACATTATTATTTATTGGGCTCAAAATTAAATTAGTGCAATTGATAAACTGAAGTCTTTTTAACTAGGAATATTCTGATTAATTAACTCTTATTAAAAAAAAAACAAAAAAACTAGCAAACTATATTTTCTTATTGAAGATAAAGTAAAGTTTTCATATCTTACTAGGTGTATGGGAAATATAGCTTTAGTGCCCGTATTTTCTCATTAATTTGTATTAAATCAGTTACCACAAATAATGTTAATACATACAGTATTTACAAATGCATAATTTAACAATTACAGACTACAATTTTACCAATATAGTCTACAATTTTACTAATACAAAATACATTATTACAGAGAGTACAGTGCACATTCAATGACAATATGTCAAAGGTCTTAACAAGCATGCTATTGTAATGAATTTATTATGCTGTTGTGCCTTTGATTTGAGATCTATGCATTTTATGATTTATGATGATTACAATACTTGTTGAACCAATAAAAGTTGTATTACCACATTCTAAGTTAAAGCTGTGATGTTAGCTGTAGTTGTCCGAAGTTTAAAAAAAACTCGAGCAAAGACAATATTTATACCTACCAATAAAAGAAATATAAACAATTACTTTAGAAATGTCGAAAAATTGTAATGGATTTTTATTTGTTTATAATTGTGGACAAAATAAATTGTGTGTTAATTTAAATGAGTTTATAAAGCAAAAAGCTTGCCACAAATGAAGTGTGTGTTATTTGAAAATGTGAATAATACAATAGTTAAAGGTGTTATTATAAATTATTAATTTGTGTTTCATTTTTCTTGCTTTGGGAGATAATGCTGAAACTTTTGTCTTGAATAAGGACTTATATTCAAAATTACATAGCTTTTAATAAACACTTTATTATTTAGTTTTAATACACATTTAGTTTTGATGTAGTTTGATAGTTTATATTTTTAAAAATACAAAACTACTGATTCTTCAGTATTTATAGCTTCTGCGTCAATTTTTATAAATTTATCTTTTGTGTAAAGCTAATAGCTGAACAAACATATTTCTTGTTTATTGTTCTTGAATTATAAGAACACAATGATTCAGCTAATTAGTTCACAAGTGATGAGATAAAAGTAACATTTTCTCTCCACACCATGAAAGGCAGATGGTGTTATAGTGGCCATAATGTTTCTGGCAAACTTTTAAGTGATGTAAAAGAAGAGGTAGAGATAGTAAGATACAATTTGAGGACAAAACAACAGTGCCTATCATTGAAATGTCCACATCTGCAGTCAGTTTCCTGTGTTCAGAAAGCTGCATAGTGTATGAGTCACATCCAGGAATCTGTTGGAAAGAGATTGCTGTAGCTAACCTGTGGTCTGTTTTCTATGCCATGCTGCTGATCTAGTTCATATTTTTATATATGTTCTAGAGTTTGTGGGCCTGCTCTTGAAATGTGTACTGTTGGGTTGGGGGTGCCTTCAATTTATAGATTTTTTTATTCAACTTGCATTGTCCTGTTCGGAGTCTGAATATTGTTATCTCTTGTTACTTGTTCAATTATAGTAAGGGATCTTTTAGATATTTGCTGCTTGTTATTAGTCTTTTTTGCACTGTTATATTTTTCTTTTATTACAGCTTTGGCTTCTATTAGAATATAACAAATTGCAAGTTGACTTCAGATGCATACTAACAATATTTTAGAAGACATAAGTTATTTTCAGATTGTGAGCTGTCCAATGTAAACTCATCTCTTAACCAATAAATTCTATCTTGAAAAAAAATTAACCGGTGCCCCTCAGGGAAAAGATAAACAAACAGTAAAAATATCCTTCAGAACTGACAGATTTTATGAAGTGGCAGACTAAACAAGAACAATTTGAGACAAGCCATCAACATTTTGAGAGACAGTGATATGGTTGTATGAGATTAACAAACCAAGAAGAAAAAGAAGTGGTTTTACTCTTAACATCATGATACCAAAAGACCAAGTGACATATATGTCACAATGTAAAACAGCAACATCCCAAGAATCTGCTCTGACTTTCTAGCTAAATAAATTTGGTTTAGACAACACATTGCAAATGTTAATATTATGTAATTTTTGTTGATCAATTACATGAAAGTTTGATCGGATGTGTGGATGAAAGAAATTGATAATGTTCTGAGGTCATAAAGATATTTCCATTAACAGTGTAAAGAGTTAAGCATGACATCTAGCAAGTTCTGGTCAACCCCAGCAAGCAGACACTTCTGGATCAAGCAGTCCATGGATTTGAGATTGTAACTGATGTTGTGTTATTCTTTCCTCTTTCTTTCTTTCTGTATTTGCCTAATGACTCATCATCGTCGTTGAGTGCCATCTCCGCAACGAAGGTTGGCTACCATGGAGCACCATTCTGCTCTGTCTCTTGCTTTGATGGTGCAGGTTGTCATAGGCTGGTTTGTCCATCTTTTGATGTTACTCATCCATGTTAGTCTTGGTCTGCCTCTTATTCTATTACCTTGTATTTTCCCCTCTAGGATTACTTTTAGTAGGCTGTTGTGTCTTTTAACATGGCCCAAAAATCGCAGTTTGTATTTAGTAGCCTAGTGACTACTTTTCTTCATTATGAGCCCTTAAAAGAATGCGCTGCTCTGTGGCTTTCAGCTCACTGTGATACCTTTGCCCTTAGGCACAACACACCTGACTTCAGCAAGGTTATAAAGTTACCTTCATTCTTTGATCTTTACTCACTTGGCCAGATTGGTTAGTCTTTTGGTTTATACCATAGAGAGGAAAAGCATGATCTTGATCAGTTGTGGTTCCTTTATCCTGATGCAAGCGTTTTCAGCCAAAGTGTTATTAGGTATCTTAAATCTTTGATGTTATGTACTTTCTTCAGAAAGAAAATAAATATATTTGATTTGTATGCATGTTAATTTGTCACTATCATGAAAAACTTGTTGCTTTCCTAGACATTTAGTCTCTACCATAAGACTCTGTCTTATCTTGTTCTATCAACATACACCATGAGATTCTGTCTTATCTTGTTCTATCAACATACACTATGAGATTCTGTCTTATCTTGTTCTATCAACATACACCATTAGATTCTGTCTTATCTTGTTCTATCAAACATACACCATGAGATTTTTTCTTATCTTGTTCTATCAACATACACCATGAGATTCTGTCTATCTTGTTCTATTAACATACACCATGAGATTTTTTCTTATCTTGTTCTATCAACATACACCATGAGATTCTGTCCTATCTTCTTCTATTAACATACACCATGAGATTTTTTCTTATCTTGTTCTATCAACATACACCATGAGATTCTGTCCTATCTTCTTCTATTAACATACACCATGAGATTCTGTCTTATCTTGTTCTATGAACATATACCATGAGATTTTTTCTTATCTTGTTCTATCAACATACACCATGAGACTCTGTCTTATCTTATTCTGTCAACATATACCATGAGACCTTTATTGTCTTGTTCTATCAACTTATACCATGAGACTATATTTTGTCTTGTTCTATAAATATATAGGAGCCCCTGTGGCTGAGTGGTTAGTATGCTCTATTCCTGATTGGAAGGATCCGGGTGTGATCCCCAGAAGTGGCAGATTATTTTTCGAACTAACAAGTCTCTAGGTTCACTCAGACTCTAAAAATAAGTACCAGAGTTTTTTTTTCTGGTAGGTAAATACTGCCTGGCATGATACTGACTACATCATCCAAAAATGTGCCGTGGTTAAAGAAAATATGGTCACTAGTCACAAGAATACACCCACGCTTATATACTGACTGATTCGATGAGCATGATATGAAAAGTGGAGGTCGGATCTTTACGTATGCAATGGATAAAGCCATTGCATAAGTAAAAAATACGTAAGGTCACCTTTGTCTACATCCCAGGACATGCGGGAGTATTGGTAAATGAAAGAGCAGACAGGTTGGCTAGCTGCACTATTGTTCATGACGATCAATCAATGGATCGGGCGGACATCATCAATGCCCTCCGGGAAGTGGGAAGGGCACAGGACTTCAGCAACCATGAGTCCACGTCACTCCTTCGGATGAAAGAGATGGGAGTTAAGATGGGCACAGCCAGAAACGAGAAACTTAGTGGGCATGTAAGAAGACTAATCAACCAACACAAAACTGGAGTCCTCAGTCGCTGGACACTTTGAAACTTGCTGAGGAGGGGATCTGAGCACATATGGACATGTTCGGAGTGCAATGATGATGATCCGCTAGTAACTCAATAACTCAATGGTCACTAACACAATATTCATCATATGCCTAGAAAGGCAGGGGAGGGAACTACTATAAAGATATACCATGAGACTCTCTTGTCTTGTCCAATCAATATACACCATGAGACTTGTCTTGTCCAATCAATATACACCATGAGACTTGTCTTGTCCAATCAATATATAAAATGAGACTTGTCTTGTCCAATCAATATACACCATGAGACTTGTCTTGTCAAATCAATATACACCATGAGACTTGTCTTGTCCAATCAATATACACCATGAGACTTGTCTTGTCCAATTATTAAACACCTTGAGATTTGTCTTGTCCAATCAATATACACCTTGTGACTTGTCTTGTCCAATCAATATACACCATGAGACTTGTCTTGTCCAATCAATATATAAAATGAGACTTGTCTTGTTTATCAACATATATCATGAAACTCTGTTTTGTCATGTTCTATCGACATATACTATGAGATCATGTCTTGTCCTAACAATATATATGAGGAGACTTTGTCATATCATGTTCTATTTACATATACTTGTTGATATCAAGCATAATCTTTTTGCTCTGATATATCTAATGTTTTGCAGGTGACTATCTATTGTGAATATCCCTGAAAAGTTACAGTCTTTTCATCTGTTCTTCTGACATAAGCACTTTACCTTCTTTGCTTTTGATAGGCTTCTCTATCCTGCATATTCTATGTGATAACTTGCTGTTAATATCATTCAGGTTCCTCCATATAGTTCTTACTAGCTGCCTGTTTTTTTTCTGTCTCTTTTGTCATATTATCCAAGTAAGCCTGTTTGTCCTTTCTTACAATGATTTTCACCTCATGTGCTAAAATATATCAATTCTGTTATGTATGACTTTTGCTGTTTTTGATTCACCGTTCTTTATTTTCTCTTTAATTTTTCTCATTTTTATTTTCCTCAGTGTCTCCTATGTGATTCATGCCTTGTGCTAATGTTTTCTTAATCCTACTTTTTCCTCATGTCTTACTCTACATGTCTCCAACATTTTTCCAAATAATGTTTACACTTGGTGTATCTCTTTCATTTGTATCTCACAAATTTTGTTAGTCTCTTATTTCATTTTACTTTAAAATCTTGTGTAGTTTATGGATCTTTCTGCAATTTCATATATTTCTTTTTTCTCCTTTTCATACTTGTTTTATTAAATCCTTTGAGTTATAATATCAATTTTGTTAACAGATGATAGTGATCTGTTGCTGCATCTGTCCCTCTTTTAATACTGACATCTAGCAGTGGTTCGGCGAATGCTTCTGCTGATACAATTGCGGTTAATTTGATTCTGTGTGACATGGTCAGGTGATACCCATGTAACTTTGTGTACCATCTTATGTGGGAATTTTCTTCCTTGTAGGGATCTGTGATAGCTCAGTGATTAGTGAACTGGATTACAATGGACATGAGGTTGGGTTCGATCCTGATTGATGGCTTCTGGGTTCACCCAGCCTTAAATGGGCACCGTACTGGGAAAGTAAAAAGGCCCTGACATAATACCAACAACATTACCCCAAAAACATGTGCTGAAGGCCTATAAAAATTATGGTCACTAATACCATATTCCCTATATGCCACTTGATGTGACGGGGCTCTTTACTTACTTACTATTCTTCCTCTTAACACCAAGTCATTAAGCATTTATAGATCAGCCAGCATCTCTCTATTTTCATTCATTCCTCCCAGGCCAATTTTTGTCCATAATGCTCTCATAACCAGTAGTTATTTCCCCTATTTAGGCATTTAAATTTGCTATCAAGATAGTTATATGTTTATTTTTATGGTTGTTTAGAATTGCTTGATGTTTGTTGTAGAATTAATCTTTCCTTGACTCATCAGCATCATTTTTTGGAAGCATAAACCTGAATAATATTAATGATTTTAAGTTCCTTCTTTATTGTCAAGAAACAGACAGTGATTGTTCTCGAGTTAATGGTCTCCCAGCTCACTAATAACTCTTGGGATTATTTGGGTAACATTACAGCCACTCCCCCAGAAAATGTGGCTTCTAAGGCTTTATGTCATGAGAACATTTATCATTTCATCTATTGACAACCTGAGTTACTTGGTCCCAAAATATGTACTTCGTATGTGTTCATTTTTTTTTTTTTTTTGCTATGAAGGCCACCTTATTACATTTGTACATTGTTCAAAAATTTCAATATGCTATGGTAAAAGCATATGTTCTGGTGCTTAATTTCAATATTGGTTCTACAGCGTCCTATTGGTTTTGACTGCATGACTGTTTGTTTACAGGTCAATCCTATAGTTTCCTCTCTTACTCACCTCTTATGATATGCATGTCTTGTCTTATAAACTTTGAGTTATTGAATTATTTGCGGGTCATCATCTTTGCACTCCGAACATGTCCATAAGTGCTCAGATCCCCTCCTCAGCAAATCCTGCAATTTCCAGCGACTGACGACTCCAGTTCTGTATTTGTTGATAAGTCTTCTTACACGCCAACTATGTTTCTCGTTTCTGTATGTGCTCATCTTAACTCCCATCTCTTTAACCCAAAGGAGTGACGTGGGCTCATGGTTGTCAAAGTCTTGTGCCCTTCCAATATCTTGGAAGGCATTGATGATGTTCGCCCAATCCATTGGTTGACAGTCCTAAACGATAACGCAGCTAGCCAACCTGTCCGCTCTTTCATTTCCCCGTACTCCCACATGTCCTGTGACGTAGACAAAGGTGACCTTTCGTATTTTTGACTTCTGCAATGACTACCCTTTGCCTGTGTACAGAGCCCGTCTCCACTTTTCTTATCATACTCATTGAATCACTCAGTATGCAGGCGTGGGTGTAGTCTTGTGACTCTGACCAGAGGAATGCCCTAGTCACTGCTATCACTTCCATCGTTATGCTACTAGTGGTCATAACGTATGCACCACTGTCTTCCTTTACTATTCTGCCTGCCAAGCGTGCTGTAAATGCCCATGCACTCATTTTGTGTTGTATCACAGATCTATCTGTATAGATGACTGCATCTTTCTCATCGGTGTTATCTTAGATGAGACTGTTGACCTCCGCATCTATCAACATATACCAGGAAACTTTTACCATGAGGCCTGTTTTGTCCAGTCAACATTTACCATGATGCATTGTCTTGTCCTATCAACATTTACCATGGACATTGTCTTGTCCTATCAACATTTACCATGAGACATTGTCTTGTCCTATCAACATTTACCATGAGACATTGTCTTGTCCTATCAACATTTACCATGAGACATAGTCTTGTCCAGTCAACATTTACCATGAGACATTGTCTAGTCCAGTCAACATTTATCATGAGACATTGTCTAGTCCAGTCAACATTTACCCTGAGACATTGTCTTGTCCAGTCACTAGTTACCATGAGACATTATCTTCTTTTATGAACATTTACCATGGGACTTGTTTTGCTTCATGAACAAACAGAATGAAAATGTGTCTCATTTTAGCAACATAAATCAGTTTACTTTTCTCATCCTATCAACATATACCATCAAATTATGACTTATCCTATCAACATATACTATCAAATTCTGTCTCATCCTATCAACATATACCATCAAATTCTGTCTCATCCTGTTAACATATATCATCAAACTCTTGCCTTGTCCTATCAACATATACCATGAAGTAAAGGTATAGTACAAGATTTGAATCTGCGTCTTAGCACACAAGTTTTTACCCATATGTGCTCGGCCACCCATCCAGAAGTGTTCTGAGACTTCTGGATTGTGTCACTTCAAGCATCGAAACTCACGATGCGAGGCAACATTCTTCACCTTCCCAGAGTACTACCCTGGTACCCATTTCTACAGCTGGGTCGACCGTGAGGGTATTTTTTTTTCTAACCACGAGTACAACTCACACTGCTTCCAGCAGGAAGTGAACACAGGTTGTCCAAAGGTTAGTAGCCCTGTCGGGTGGTTTTCCCAACTAGGCTACCGAGCCCCCCCCCCCCCATACCATAAAGTATCATGGGGAACTGCAGCTACTGTCTTATGTCAACTATTTACATTGAGTATAACTAGCCCATGTTGCTAGATATGTTCTGTGATATTATCTATCCATCTGTTGGTTTTCCTTGTGTCTAAAACCAGATTATACTGAGATGCGATGCTTTCAGGTTAAGCTTGACTCTTACGAGTCAAGTGAACCATTTATTTTATGTTTAACATAAGGTGTAATTTCAGAAAATTTGTGTTCTCTTCACTTCCCACTTTAATTTATCCTTTGATGACATTGATAGATTTTCATAAACATCTTATCTGATATTTTGTATTTCCTAACATTTATCTACCAGGACCCAAAGACGGATGAAGCCGCCGGTGCAGCACATTCAGGTCAACAAATATCATTAGATTTCTATTCAGAGAGGCTTTGATATAAATGGTAAAAATGGGGTGAGGTGTAATCTTCTAGCAGAAAACTACACTTGTTTTGTTCACTGGAGTTATAGATTTATATTTTAAAGTTACATTTTATTTCTAAGTACATTTTATCAAAGAGGTTTTTTCCTTCTCTCCTTCTTATCCTGCAACCCACAAAGTTGTAGGGACAACATTAATACTTGCAACCAGTTTCCTTTCTTCCTCTCTGTTTGCAATGGCTCAGCTTGAGCTAATGAAGCCAAGAACTGTTCAATCTCTGATATCAACTTCTCATCTAACTTTTTTTTTTCATGTTTACTTTGCTCATTCATTGTTTCTGGTAAAATAGCTCTTTAAAGCAAAATTAGTAGGACATATGGTCATACCACTTGATTTACATGTGTTAAATTTGATCAGGAGGTGTTTTAATCAAAAAGGTTGTATACCATATCTATCTATTTTAAAATTGTATTTTGGGTGACGTTTGAACTCCCATAATGATCAAACAGTTTAAGTGTTGCCCTATCATACAGCTACTTTTTTCAACATAAAAATTAGTAATTCAGTTCTAGATTTAAATTCATAAACTAGTCATATGTAAAAATACCAAGAACTTTTTACATTCCCCTAATTCTTAAAACATATATTTAACTGGAGTGGTTTAAATTTCTAACAAATCAAAATGCAAAGGTTTAAAGATAATTATTTTTTAATGTGTACTTTTCTAACCCCTAAACACTGCTACTTTTCTGTATTCACACCTGTCTATCTCCCCACCTGTGATTACCTTGATTGTGGAATGATAACCCAATGTACCTATAACTGCTTCCTGCACTCTTTACCTTTTGGCATCTGCCCCTGACTCCCTTGCTTTAGTTCTATTCTGCCTTGCATAGTCTTTATATCTCTGACATCATATATATATATATATATATATATATATATATATATATATATATCTTCCATCTTATGCAGTCAAAACTTGTTTACTCATAGGCTCTACTGCCAACAACCTTGAACTTTTTACGTTTATAATATTTAGTTTCAGTTTGTGTTATTTGTTACTGAAGAAGACTTCTGGTTGGAACATTGAGTTTGTCAATTGAGGATAGAGAGAGGGAAATGGTGGGTGTGTGATGGAGTCTATTTACACTCTAACGCTGTATATATGCCGTCTCTTTTAATGCTTTATTTTATATAATTAAACAAAAATTTGTAGTTCTTAAGTCTATATCACTATTTCATTTAAACATTTTAGTTTTTATGGCTCTTTTATAATTTCATTAAAACATATGTTTTTTTGTTTCTTTTACCATTTCATTAAAGCATGTTGGTTCATCTCTTTCATTATTTTATTAAAACATTTTAGTTCTTAGGCATCTTTAATTATTTTATTAAAACAACTTAGTTCTTTAGTCTCTTTTATCATTTCATTAAAACATGCTAGTTCCTAAGTCTCTTTGATATTATCATTAAAACATTTTAGTTTCCAGGTCTCTTTCACCATTCCATTAAAAGTATGCATGCTGATGGTCCCTGTAGCTTTCTTGTTACACAAACTCCTCCATCAGATTTCCCATGATTCGCAAGAACATGACTCATTATATTCCATGTGTTTTGTAATTCTCTTAATAATACATTTTTTAAAATACACAAATAATAAAGGTAACTTTATTGACATTTAGGCAATCTTATAATATAACAGTAACATCCATTTAGCGCCCTCAAGAACAATATGTTGATGGTCCTAAAGTCCTTTATGGACCTTTTTATGTGCATTATATAATGTGCTGTTCTTTTCAGCATCTCTATTTGGGACTGATCTTGTTAATATTTAATATTAAATTCACAATAAGATAGCTCATTCAATGAGTGCTGTCTCCGCATCGATCGTTGGCTACCGTGGAGTTTCCACTCTGTCTCTTGCTTTGATGATGCAGATTATCATAGGCTGACTGCAATTGCCACAAGGTGTTTGGGGTTGAGTTTTTATTTCACAAAAACACCCCCCCCCCCCTTAAAAAAATTGTGACCCCCATCAGGATTCAGATTAGTATTCTCATGGTTTGGAGCCCAACATGTTATCGATTCGGCTATCTGCTCTCTGTAATAGGTTTGTAAAGATCCTAAAAAATCCATGTGGAGCAGTTACAGATGAGATGGTTCAGTTATGATAGCAAAATGGGAGCAGATAAGACATTAAAATATTACTGAGGAAAGTCAGAAGGTAGAGTCAATTTCAGTAGTAGACCAAAAAACATTTTACAAGATAGTGATGGATAATCTTTGAAAGACAGAAAACTAGACTGGACCTAAGTAAGATTGTAATTCTGACACTTTGGTCTTGACTTGTCTTGGGCGTTTTGCCTACTTTTTGATGAGACATGATCAATTCAACCTCAGACTATGTCTTCTAGTTTATAATAGACTGCAATTCCCATCCAAAAATTAAAGTACAAACCACATTTTTAGAGTGAACGCTACTTTAGACTGGTGCCCATGCAGAGGCAAATGAAGTTTGTTGTGTGGCCAGCGAATATGGATTCTGACAAATCTTTACACCCTATGATAGACTATAAAAGACGTTACATAATCAATACTTTTTTATTATTAGAAAATATATCTTACTATTAAAATGTGATTTCCATATTTCTTTCACACTCATTAACGCACTATTAATATTATATTTATTACTCTTGATAAAATTATAAAGTGTTATACTTATAACTGAATAGGGATTAGGAACATGTCATTCTCATTACTTGTGGAAAATTAAAACAAATTATACTCATAAATGAAAGGGATTTAATATGCTATACTAATTAATAGAAGGGGATTAATAATGTAATACTCACTACAAGCAGGCCCTCAAATTGGACCCAGAGAGTAGAATAAAAAGATGCCAACCTAGAAAAACATTAAAAAAACACTGAGGTGACAAACAACAACAGCAGGCATCTGCTTCCTCACTGAGATTGGGCAATTCACTCAGAGCAGAGATGTGTGGTGAGGTAAAATGCAGGTCCCTTGCAAGGTGTGATGTTTGATAACAAAGAATATTGAATACAGAGAGTCTAGAATTTCTCCACTATGTGCCTCTTTGGTTCGATAGGACAATAGATAGATGTTATACTATTACTTAGAACATTGATCAGAGAGACAAGAGCAGCAGGAATCGGCTCCCTCAATGAGATAGAGTTGCTTGCACGGAACAGAGACAAATGGCGAGATTTGATAACAGATCTTAACAGGGATTGAAAACTGCTAGAATAAAAATTTAGATATGGGAAAGAGTATCTGGGTCTATGCCCTATGGGCCGGCTACTGCTCAAAAGGTCAATAGATAGATAGACTACTTAGAAGGAATTAATAAACATATTATACTCATTACTGATAGGGAATTGATAACGATATACTAATAATTACTGAAAAAGTGAATGTGATACATTTAATACTGCTCTGTACTTTAACGTCATAGTTTTATAAACAAATTTGGATGTAATAATCCTTGACATGTTGATTCAATTTTGTTAATATAGAAATAGAGTTATGTTCCAGGCTCTTGATTATTCTATTTCATTTTATTGTCTTCTATTTTGTTTAGGAGATAGATGAACGTTTTAGCATAAGTCATAGATAAAAGATTACTAAAAATTCATCACATAGTTTTTAAGTTTCATGACTGTTCATAAAGGATAATCAAGATTTATTATTATAATAAATATGCAGCTTGAAACGCATGACTTCAATTTTTTCTCTTCATCCATAAATTATTTATCGTATTCATTTCTTTATCTGTCTTTTCTAACTAAGCCATATTTTTCTTAATATCCACATGTTCCATTTTTTTTTCTCTCTTTCTCTCTCTCTCTCTCTCTCTCTGCGATCAGGACTCAATCAGAGTAGGACGTCCAGACTCTCATATGAAGACAGCTGTCTGTTTAAGCCCGTTAGATCCACTCCGATTGAGTACCCGTTAAAACGTTGCACTGTGTTCTGCGCCAGTGGCCCAGTGCATCCGATTTCAGCCAGCATTTATTCAGGTTTGCTTTCCTTAGCCTTTGATTGTCCCCAATCTTCCTGCAAGGTAGCAGTTGATCTTTTCTGTCGGGGGATTCTGCCCTTAGATGGTCGGCCTTCCCAGGTTTACGAGCACCATCTGCCCGAGTCACTAGAGGTGACTAACACAGACATGCGACTTGTAATATGAGGAAACTGCAACAAGGAACACTTTTCATGCATAGCCTTCATTTGTTCCTGCCGCCTATCCCCATATACCGGTAAGTCACGTCCTCTTGAAAATGATGATCGTCGTAGCGCTAGATGATGTTAGGCCATCGTTGATGACTCCATTCCGAACATATAGACACACAGTCAGTCGTCAAATTATCCTCGTCGCACATCAAACAGCAGACCGTAAGATTTGTGCATGGCCGGTTTAGGGAACCATTACAATGACGTAGCACACAATGTCGCCAAACTCATAATCTTGATACCTTTAGATTTATGTCTGATTACTCAAGTGTAAGCAGCCTACGACGAACAAAACACGAAGCAACTTCCCCAAAGAGACAAAACTGCGACTGACGAAGTAGTTTACATTAATGTGTAACATGGAAATAACTTGCGTCAAAGAATCCCAATAACGGTCTTGAACAGCACTAATGTGACGTAAAGCACAGATCAAGTCTAGACGGTGGAAGGTCTAACTCACAACACTTGATTCGTCAAAAACGGACTGTTGTCGGCCTACCACCTCGCTTTAGCTACACAGATGTATCAAGCATATCATCATTTTGACTTTTACACAGAAAAGTGCAAAGAAGATCCGAAATTAATCAGACCCTGGGTGACTTGTTTCTTATACTATATCTTCAGCTATATCTCAGCTTTTTTTCTCTGAGGCTCAATCAAGTACCATACTTGCTGGCATAGGTGATAATATCTCTCCATGACTTTCAATCACTATGGTTATAATTTCCACTGTTGATTTCGTACTATAACATTCTTGTATGCTGTTATAACACAGAATTATAACACTTTTGTTAAAAATTATAAACTCAAAATGCATATTCTTGGAATTCATCAGTTTGCTGTGGACAAACATTTCCTCCCTTCCACTACCTTCCAAATTATTTATTCTGGTGACCCCTGAGTGTTGGATTTTTTTTACCAACGTACGCTTCGTAAAAAGCAAGAACTGCTGTAAAAATTTCGGTGTTTTTTTAATAGAAATTTTTTTTTTTTTTTTTAAATGACAGGAAATCTCTTCGGCTGTCGATTAGTCATCAAACAAACCTTTGTAATACAAGATATAGACAGTAAATGATGCTAAGAGGAAGATGAACATATAGCTGGAAAGATGGACTGATGTGCCAATAGACAATGTAACACCTCCGGTAGCCATGGCACCATGCGGTTGAATTTCAGGCCATAAATTGAACCTAAGCTGAAAAATGATTACCCCATTCGATTCCTATGCCTCTTCTTGGGTAAACACAAAAATTTGTAGCAAAAGTGCAAATAAAGTAATATTTTCCAAACTACAAATGTAACAATTAGTGTTGGCCATTTTGACGAACATGTCATAAAACATGACCTTTCATCTATTCCATTAATTTTTAATTTTATAATTTTATAATATTCAGGTCATTTCTTTGTCCCTCGTGATGAAAAAATGATAAGTGTTTCCTCCTGAAGTATACCTCTTTAGAAATGTCCTCATTACTCTGTCCATGGTATTCTTGCCATTCTTCAATAAAACCATGTTTCAGTGGCTTCTAAGATTTTCTCATTTTTTGTCCATTCTTTTCTGAATTCAATACCATATGTCGGGTAACCATGTTAGTATGTAATGATCACTTATGTTAGCAAGCAAATGAAGACAGACAGAGAGAGTGAGATATCAATCACAGTAATGCAAAATGGAGATTACATAACAACAGCCTTTATAATGTTGATACAATGCCATGGTATCAACATAAGCCGGGTTGGTGAAGTGGCAAACTTGTAATTACTTTCTTGATTTCATGGGTTCTGATAGAGAAGTTGCCAGAAACTGGTGCATAGTGCAATACACCACTCATTATCATTAGTCCTGTAACTTTGGCAGTCATTGGAGCATCCTTGAAGATGTTTTGATAATTGTCATCTAACCATCATGATTAAGAAGCATTTTCTGAGATTTCCTTCCTATCTCATCCCATACTGCTGGCACTAATGGCAGACTTCATCAACATTCTTCATTGATCTCTATCTATAGTCACTCTTTGGGACTCTGCAAAGTCTAGGCTTGTTCATTCTTTGATGTTATCTTTCCATCTCTTTCTCTATCCACCTCTCCCTCCTCTCACAGTTTCCTTCAGAATGGATTTTGCTAGGCCAGATGATCAAGATATATCGCCAAGCAATTTCATTTTGTGTTTCTTCACAATAGTTGAAAGATCACCACTTTGACTGCTATTTGCATTTTGTTTTTTTCAAACTTGAAATATCAGAACATCTGAGATTTGATGAAAGTTACTCCTGTACACTCTCAGATGTTGTCTTATCCCACTTCTTCCTCTGTCAACTTTGCGTTCTTTTGTCTGGTACAGTGCTCTGTAGGGTGATCTTAGTAAGGCTTATAGATCTTGTATCATCAGCAGATCTCACCAGTAACTGCAGTTTACAATTTGTGGACTAGAATCATATATTGTTCAATCATTGTAGCTTTTCTTCTATTTCTGATTTGTGTTGAAGGAAAAAAAAGGAGGGGGCGGGGGAGGGTCATAAGGGTCTGGAGAATAAAGGTTGCATGACCAATGAAATTCTCATGAGCTATAAATGAATGTAACATAAAAGTTATCTCTCCTGAATATGTAGGATTTCATGAACATGGTGACTGATAGACTAGCTTCAAAGACATCTACATTTAGGGTAATGACAAAAGATACATAATGAAGGCACTCTATGATTATAAAATTGAAAATGTGATAATTTATTTTAAAAGGCAAATAAAAAAAACCATTTATTATGATTATGTTATATGAGATATATGGTATAAAGTTGAGATATAATGATACCAAACAGCTAATGCAAATGGCTCGGTCAGAAGTTGATAGTAGAATTGATAAAGAACTGTAAAGATTGAATGTTGTGGAGAGATATGATTACCTAAGCTAACAGGCACAGTACTTGAGTTGATAATGATATGACTGGTGCTGGGAAAAACGACAATAAGAAAATGATAAATAATGTCCATGCTGGACATCAGGAATCCAGCAGTGCAAGAAACATGGACCCTGATATCTGAACTACAGATGATGGAGCTGAGAAGTAACCTACAAGTGTATGAAAGTCTTTATTTCCCATTTAATTTCCATGCATTAAAAAACAACACTATATATGCAAATATATTTCTAAGTAGACATAATAGATGATACCAGAGTCAATTTATATATACAATTTATTGAAACAAATATTGTTTTTCCATGAACACATTAATAGCATTTGATTGGTTGCAAGCAAGCATGTTATACAAGTTGTGCATATATATATAGAAAATTTTGATTCTCTTGAATTGTTACTTTATATATTATATAAAAAAGGTTCCCACCACGCCTTATGGGAAAAATGGTGTTATTGATATTTTTTCACAACCACTGTACATTCTTGGATGATGAGGTTGGTGTAATGCCAGGCCCCTTTACTTCTCAGAAAAATCTCTGGTACCCATTATTAGAGGCTGAGTGAAACCCAGAGCCTTGTCAGTCCAGAAACAAAAACTCTGCAACTGCTGGGGATCGATGTGTATATACCACACAAGAAATTACATACAAATAAAGACACGAAAATCATTGGACACGGAATATGATTTGATAGAAGAATGTTACAACATTTACAGTAAAAAAAAAAAAAAAGAAAGAGAGAGAGAGAAACATTAATGAGGACATACTTAAATAGGCCAAGACAAAGAAGATAAAAGCTTATTATCAACATTGGGAATAAACAACCACTATTACTTGTCCACATAATGACCAGGCAGGCATCAGATGGATTATATTTTGATAAGTGAAAACATTTAGGAATGAAGAGCTAGAAGCAGAAATAAAAGATAGAAGACTATTTAAGAGAAAATTGTTTGGTAGGGACAACAGAACAGAAATAATAATCAACTGTTTAGATAGAAAACTGTGAAGAAACATGATCATGTATGGCAACATAGCATTTGGTGAATATTGAATGAATGTAACACACTGTAGAATAATAATGATATGCAGGTGTGTGCACATCACTAGTAGTTACACCGAACTAGCACCAATTATTAAAACACATCTTAAAACAAATTAGAGACATTGATTATTTACAATTATAATTGTCTAAAAACTTATATAAGCATAAACTGTCTTAAATTTTCATAAAAAATACATGCCATCTATTTCTTAAAGATGAAATGTACCAAAAATATACTAAAACCTGCACCCAACTGCTCAATTTTAGACAACTACATGCAGACAAGAGACAGAAATAAATGTTTATCAGGTTATCTACCTTTATTAATCGGTAATTCTCAGATTTAATTATTTGCCTTTAACAGTCACATTAGGTGGTGTATTGGTATTACACTTTCTTCACAAACAATCAATATAATATTAAAAAGTTCATACAGCACAAGACACAAATTATCTTTTCTTCTTGATTATTTGCCTTTAACAGTCACATTAGGTGGTGTATTGGTATTACACTTTCTTCACAAACAATCAATGAAATATTAAAAAGTTCATACAGCACAAGACACAAATTATCTTTTCTTCTTGGATGAATTCTTCAACCTGATGCCATGGTAAAGAACACCCATGCCTGTTTCAGTTGGATTAGTTCTGTGTAAAAAAAAAAAACTCGCTCTGCAGCAGTATCATATCGTTAATGAAACGCTGGCCTTGTGAACAGCGGTTCAAATGCAGCTTGGTGCTCTCCAGTCAACCTAACTGGTATGAGCACCTGGCACAGAGTTTTGGAAAAGTAATAAACACCAAGAAAAGCACTGGCCCCTTCACTTCAAATATCTTGGCTTAGTAAAGTG